>JAHWFP010153542.1:0-13977 GCA_023313725.1 Lithobius niger | reverse complement strand
AATCGAGTTGCAACCAGCAGTGTTTACAACCATTTTGAGCAGACGAAGCACAAGATTGATTGGGGGGCCACCAAAACTCTGCACATTTCAAATTCGAAGAATGACAGACACCTTAGAGGGTTGGAATCCTTAGCGATTCAAAAACACCAACGCCACAACAGTGCACTGATGAATTTACAAGGCCCCTCCAATCCCGCAATCAGCCTGCTTGTTAATACTGAGGTAGCGACGCAATTACACCGGAAGTGGAAATGGAAAACGGGCCTTCACCAACAGGCGGCTACGTTAGAGGCCGTGCAGCTCGAACAACAACAACAACAACGAAGATGTGATTTGAGTAGGGACAATTTTACACTGCCTGATAAAGACAGATGAAATCATATTAAGCTGTCGAAAATTTGCAAATGTAGTGAAGTATCAGACTGTTGATATTTGTGCATCTCCAATTTATGAAGAATGAGTGTAAATTGTGATCAACGTCCAACTACAATGAACCACAGTTCAGGTTGTCTCCCGGTCGTCCGCTCTGTTCCTACTAGGCAACCACTTCAACCGCCTTCTGCAGCGTTCCCGGCCTTAACTGCCGCCTTTCCTATGGAATCTTCCCAGGGGTCATTCCGACGAGGACGCGTTCCCCGCATTTCTCAAGTTGCACTACCTCGGAATCTACAGGTTCCTTCATCTAACCTTACAGTTCAACGGGAGCCTCCCTCTCGTGCTCACCTTTGCCATTTTTTAAGGAACCGGTCTCCATCACTTCAGAAATGGGGTTCTGTGGGCCCAGAAGCCGCTGGATTGAGCCGGACGTTCATCCATCCGTTTTGGAATACATCTTGGACTTGCTCCAACGATTCAAGTATTCATGTGAACTCTCTCAAGAGAACATCACTAAAAGTCAGATGAAGAATAAAACCTATTACGACATTAAGGCAGTTGAACGAAAGTTCAAAGCAGGTGATAAGGTCCTAGTCCTTAAACCAGCACGCACCAATAAATTATACATTTATTGGGACGGACCCTGTGAAGTTTTGAAACGGTTATCGGATACCAATTATCTTATAAAAAAATCGTGTGATCAGCAAAAAGAGACCATATATCATGTAAACCTTCTCAAGCCCTATCTGCCTAGGGAGGGGTCAAACAACCATTCTTTTAATGACGAACGTGAGCTTCCTCACACCGACCATGTCTGGACAGTTCAACCTGGTGATGGCCACCTTACGGCTAAGGCCGTCATGAGTCTTTTTAAAGAGACGGGCAACTTGACAGAGTTGCAACGAAACGACCTCCTTGAGGTATTCGAACGAGTAGACAGTGTTTTCTCTACTCTACCAGGACGCACAGACCTTGTCACTCACAACGTTGAGTTAGTCGATCCCAAAGTTAAACCTGGCAAATACTATCGCCACGCGAAGTTCGAAAGGGATTTGATCGTCAACGAAATCAAGCGTATGCTCGATTTAGGTTTGATTATTGAAACTGATTCCCCACATGGCTCGCCCATGATTATTGCCCAGAAAGAAGACGCCAGCCCACGTCCTGTAGCTGACTACAGAGAGCTGAACAACAATACAGTAACCAAAGATTACCCAATTCCCAACATAAAGGAATGTATTGAGCGTGCAGCTAAGTGGAAATACATTTCCATTTTCGATCTTAATCGTGGATTTTGGCAAGTGCGCTTGACGCTACAGGCTTCAATGGCCGCCACCATCATGACTCCCATTGGGAAGTTTGCTCCCCTCATGATGAACATGGGGATGAAGAACGCTCCACTTTTGCTTCCAGAAGCTTATGGACCACGTCACTCGTGGCATGGCGGAGTATGTCACTCCTTTCCAAGACGACGCCGCTGTAGGGGCCGAAACGTGGCCACAGCAATCTCGAAAATGTCTACAACTTTCTCTCTGCTGTCAAGTAGGCCAGATTGACGGTAAATGCCAAGAAATCGCAGGTCGCTTGCAGCAAAGCTACTTTCCTTGGCCGTGAAGTTGGCAATGGATCTCGCACACCTTCTGAGGTGAAAATCCTGGCTGTGCAAAAGTTTGCCCGCCCCCAAACAAAGAAAGATGTTCGTACCTTTCTAGGTTTGGTAGGATAGTACCAAAGGTATATCCTTCACTACTCCGAAATCTGCGCATGTCTCACAGACTCATTGAGAAAGGATGCACCCGATCCCGTCATTTGGGATCAATCTAAACAACAGGCTTTTGAAACTTTGAAAAACTTGTTAGTGACGTATCCCGTGCCACGAGCACCCGACTTCACACAGACGTTCATTCTGCAGTGCCGTCGTGAAGTCAAGATAGACCTAAAACGTAGTTGTCCGATAGTGATATAAACCGCAGTTGGTTGTCTGGAAAGCCAGCAATAAACGAAATCAGCCTCTCAAGTTGGCTTGCTGCAAGAAGCAAAACGTACCCCTAACCTAACCGTTAGTAAAGATAGCTAGACTAAAATTAGTTAAATCGCTATGCCAGTAGTGAAAACTTAAATGCAGTTTTTTTTTCGGATCCTTTTTACATTAGGACCCGATGTTTTTTTGTTAAACTTTTGTCCTGGATGAAAGATGAAATTTTTGTGCTTGATCACCACAATTATGACTCTTAAAACTAAAATAATTGTTTTTTTGAAATGAGAGTTGTAATGCTAACCTAACCGAAAGTTAAGATGTAATTTTACCAGTAAGGAGTAGGTAAAACCTTTGAAATAGGTCTCCAAACTGAACAACTAAAACTTGTGTAGTTTTTTTTCTTAACTAGTTTTCCTTCCGAATTTTCCTAAACTATTGTGTTTGTACGCCTCTACAAAAGTGGCTACATCTATGTGCACCTAACCTAAAACACCAAAAATTGTTTATTACTTTAAAGTATGCAAACTTTAAACTGCTTCGTTGGACAAACCTTGAAAGTTAAGTGATGCACGCTGATACTCTCAGCCGGTATTTTGTTTAAACATTAATTGTTAAAACACGTCATTTTCAGTACAAATTGACCAGAAAATAATTTTTATCTTTAATTTTGTTAAGTGGTATGTTGAAAGTGCAACCACACCAAAGGGAACTTTCAGCTATTTTCCCGTTTTGGACTTCACGCCTAAAGTTTAAATGCCAATGTTTATTCTCCCTGTCATTATCAACGCCTTCCTCTGTGGAAGGATAATTACAGAGATTGTACGACACGTAATCAATGTTCATTACGAACATTCTACGGGAGTTTAGTGGTCCCTGGCTATCTCCTCTTTAAGTTTTCTACGAAATGGCTTTCTTTAAAAATAGCTGTCTGTATCATCTCTGAGTGCAAAAGGTTAACTCTGTTGTGTAAAGGTTTTTGGGTATAAGCCATAAAACCTCCCAGTATTTTAATTTTTATGTGTTAGTTATGGGGTCTACTTCTAAACCATTCAATTTTAAATTTTCACATGTAAACAAGTTGTTTGGTAACCTTAAACCATTCTAGTGGTAGTTTGTTACTTTTTAATAGAGCTTATAGTTGCTCATGCGCTTATAGTACCCTCTATTCCGATCCTTATCGCAAGCTAGGTCCTGAGGAGTGCACCCAGGGGTATTTTTTCGAGGTTTTCCCAGATAAAAAAAGTAACTTTCTGTGAACGGCTGACTGGTTAGAGCATTAAATGTTGCGATTATATCATTTGAATTTAACAACTACAAAAACCATAAACTGTAACTTTTTCCAATTTAAAAGTGTCCCTTTAACTATGTAATTTTTATTTGCAAAAAATTTCTTGAGCCACAAAAACGTTAGTCCCCCAAAAATATAAAACGGCGATTTTTATTTTTTGTAAACCAGTGTATTTTATAAACTTGTGGTGATGTATTTCACAGGAGATGTATTTCTCAGAAGGTGTATTCCTTGGTTGCGTGTATTTTGCATTTTATTTTACATGGCTTGGCAGTCTTGTTCTTTGGCATGTCTTGTGTGCACTGACCTTTTCTGTTGTAGCATTTATTTGGCGTTCAACAAGAACCCCAAATGAAGTCTTCCGTGTGGGGGCGTGTAAATGTGGTCTCGTATCAGACACTCGTGGTGAGGCCACCTCAACACCACCGAACAAAAACCTGAGGGCAGAAATTCAAAATCTTGTATATATATCTTGTAAATCACATTTTGTTTTCTAGGCACAAAGCTACAAACATCAGCTTAGTGTTTGACTAGGAGGGGCTTCCTCTGCGAAGGTACTAAACCTTATAACCCTGTACAGACACCCTTAGTACGATATTTTTTATTTGTAATTACGGTGACGACTTTGATTATTTATGAAAAATGCCCTACGTTCAATTTCACTTGTCTGCTTCTGCAAACGTTTGAAAAACTAACCTAATTTAATTTTATTCAAACCAAACCTAAGCTGGTGGTCTGTTCTGGTACTGGTGCACCTTCTGTGCATCCAGTTGACATACTAAAATAGCAAGTGTATTCCTGGTTGCTTGACTCTGACATCTGTTTATGATTTGCTGCTTATTGGTGGACCTTGCATATAGTCTGACAATCAGTGCATGTATGCTAATAACCATATGTAATATAAGCTTTGTCTCATGCCAGAATAAACTGCCTAACTGTACCGTCTACACCTGCTCCTTATTTTCTAGTAGAATAGTTTAGCTATAGTGCTTAGCTTAGAAATGTGTTAAGTCCAAGACACATCAATTGGCAACGAGGGTTTTTAACCCTACATCAACGCTTAAGTCCTCCTTGCAACTTTTGACTCGCTCCAGTTAGAGGTAAGATGAATTTTTATTATCTGGCACATAATAATAGTCATCCTCTTGGAGATGGATTTAAGCCAAACTTTTCAAAAAATAGTGTCACCCTTGGCTGTGTGTAGACATTTCTGGCTAATTATAGCTCACTGCCAGAAATTTAAACTTATATTATCCCTTTTACGTTTAACTTGTAAATGCTATTTCTCTTAAAGTTATGTCAATGCGACGCGTTGCGGTTTATCACTGCTAGGCTATACTAGTAAGGTTAGCTGAAAAAATCGTAACTGAGTTTAGTTTTTGCATGTTTAAATTGCCACGTTTAGGAATCTTGTAGTTTTAAGGTTTATAACTTTATTACTTGTTGATGGGCCCAGGGCCGGTGCTCCTTCACTGTTCCTTTTGGTGCTCATTACGTTGTTGTCCTTGGAGTTGGTTAAATTCCAGGTTGTAAATCTAATGTGTGAATTAGAAATGCTTATGGTTTGTACCATTTTGTTAAATCTAGTGTGTAAACTAGAAATGCTTTTGATTATTTTTTGGTTAAATTGAGGCCTGCAGACGTGTAGTTTTCAAGGTAGCGCTAAATATATCCGTTTGGTCAAGTTTAATGGTTAATTGCTTTCCCGATAAGTAATTATTAAAAGCAAGCAAGTCTAGTAAAATAGCCTTGTGCTGAAAATTTGAAACGCAACTTGTTAGTAAATTGCTTTTAAAATCCTAAAACTGTTTAGCAGGTCGTTTTTAACGATTGTTTAGGTGAATCTTGTGCAAATTAAATTTTTTCTAATAAAAAGCTTTTGGAGAATATTAAAATTTAGCTTTCCAGCAGTTTGTTGTAATGCCTACTAGTGGGGTTCATGACCCAGTGCAGTATACATGGTCAATGTATATTTTACAATTTAAGTCTTTTCTTAAGGCTAAGAAAATACCAGATTGTGATCGCTGCGATGTTTTGTTGGCTAGCGTGGGCAACCATTGTAGCGGCCGAAGCTACGATCCTCTAGGTGCTTGTAGCCTCGCCGACATCCATGTGGTTTTGTCCTTTAAATTACTAGTTGCGGTGGCGGTTTTTACTTTTCAGGAAACAGCACACATGTACTACTGGCCTAGTATGGGTAACAGAGAGTCATTGGTCCTAACTGTAGGCTAACTAGTCAACTTTAAAGGGGGGTATTCGCTGCCACCAGGTGGGTGGTTAATTGCAGTCCTGACTTTAAGTAATAAGTGATTTTCTTAATTAAGTCTAGCAATTAATCGTACTAGTAAACAACTGACGTTTCACAAACTCTTGGTTTATTAAATGACAGGTAAATATAAAAAGCAAGTATTTACATTTCAACTAGCATCAACAAGAAAGCTTTTAAATTAAAGCAACACGAGATTTACATTAAATCTGACAAGAATTTACATTAAATTCAGTTTCAACCTTTACATGTTATGTGTAAAGAATAACAATTTCGACAAGAAAAAGTTCTGCCAGGAACTCGCAAGAACCTGTTATTAAGTGCGACTTAGAATCAAATCTGCCATTTTGAATTTGTCACTTTAAGTTAACAAAAACTCTGCCAATCAACGAAAACACTTACATGAGTTTGGGCAACTAGCCATCGAAGTCACTGCTTCTGCAAACCTAATTGGTTCAAGTGATCTATTTAGTGTTTGAGTAAATTCATACTAAAAACACGGAAAAAAAAGCTGGTTTTTAGAAAGGGACCGTGAACCCTGACGTTATGGGGGTGGGGGGTCATTAATGCCGATCATGGTACCACCTCCATAAATTCTCAAAGCTTAAGGTTAGTCATTAAGTTTAGAACTATAAATTTCGAATGGGGTTTCCAAAAGTTTAAATTTTCTAAGCTAATACTAGTTATACGAACCAACTACCTTTGCCCGGCATGGCAACATTCAGACGGGACATCTCCTATACCGACTGGCGTAGTCACCTCTGGCTTTGAGATCTGCTGAGCGTGTGCTAACTACGCATTGTGGGGCTGGGTTTTTATGCTGGAGAGGGGGGGGGGGGAAGCGCGGACGTCGAGGATAGCTACGGAGGTCTGATTGGCTGAGGGCCTTGAGAACAATAGAAAAGTCGGCAACGCAAAGGATTTTTCTCTTGGCGCCGTTTGAAGGAATAACTATTGACTGCGTGGTAGAGAGAGGCCGGTAGAGTTAAACTCATTGTTTGGAACGTGAATAAGGCCTTTAATTACTACGGATGGTTTTCTTATTTGACCACGATGTTAAGCATTGCGACTATTGAAGGAATGATCTCAATAAATTCGATTATTAACATTGGGGAGCCAGGTTTACTTTGGGAAATGGGTTGCCAAGTCGGTTTTGCTAGGAGCAACTAAGTACAAACAGAAAAGACGTGTCCGGGAAAATATGTAGGACAAAATGTTGCCTAAGCTCCGGTAGTTGGGATGGCAAAAGATTACGTTAAATAGTTCATAAAAGCAAAGTTTAAAAGTACCAGCAAGATACTAAAACGCATTTAAATAGTTTTATCAATATTTGCAGCCGCAGATAATTGGTTTTGGCAGTTGGAAATTTCTCAAAAGTATTCAAGATCGTCACCGTAAATAAACTTAAGAAATATCAAAACAAAGTATCTGTACATTTATTAGGGAGGTTAAGTACCTTCGTAGAGGAAGCTCCTCCCTCTACAACACTAAACTAATGTTTTCTGCTTTATGCCTAAGTAAAAATAAAAGCAAATACAAATTTATACAAGTGGCGAAAATGGCGTCTCGTGCGCTACGGTGATTTTACGGCATCAGTTTCGTGCGTTTTTCTTAAGAATGCTGTGAAAGTTCTAGAAGGAATTTTCGTGTTCTGTTTGCGGGGGAAAACAGGTAAAGTTCATGGCTATTAAGAGCTGTTTAGATGAGACAGATTGGTCCATTTTCTTGGAAGATACAGGCGTTTGAATTTCGGGGTTTTTCACGGCTGGGAGCCGAGAAAAAAAAGTGTTCGTTGCCGTAAACGAAGTTTTACCCTCAGGTTTTTGATGGTTTGAGGCGAGGTCTCCTCTCAAATCTAGTGAAGAACGGGCCTTCTTTACACCATATGTTTCAAAAAATCGTAAGAATTATAGAACCGTTAACGGTTGAAACTATAACTTATGATGCATTAGTTAAAGCAGTCGAGGAGGCAGTCGAGCCTGCTCGTAGTTTAATTTCAGAACGGTTAAGGTTTAACAAGCGCTCTCAAAAACCTAATAAAACGATTGCTGAATATGTTGACGCCCTCAAAGAGTTAACCAGGCATTGTGGTTATGATCAAATTATTGCTGGTAAGATCAAGGAAGAAATGATACGTGACCGTATTGTAGGTGGGGTGGCTAGTTCTACTTTACAGCGGGAACTAATCAAGAAAACCTTGGATTTACAAGCCACTGTTGAGTTAGCACTTTCCTTGGAAGCTGCTGACCTCAACCAAACAGAATTAAAAGCTAATTCCAGTGATGTTAACTTTGTTACTCATTCTAAACTTAAGAGTAAAAAACAGTTTGTAAAATCAGTTCCTTCCAACTCGAAAGACCTAGTTTGTTTTTGTTGTAGTTTTAATGGCCACGGCCGTAGCCGGTGCAAATATCGAGACTACAATTGTAGATGTCATGAAAAGGGACACCTTAAAGCGGTGTGTAAAAAACCCAAACAGTTTAACCCTAAAAGTTCATCTGTGAATAAGCAAGGGCATCCCGAAAGTAGTAATAAGAAACATCGTTATGGTTACAAAAACAATAAAGCTCATCATCTTGAGCAGAGTGAGGTTTCTGATGTTAGCTTGGAGGTTGAGAGTTCCAGTGATTGTGAAGACTCTAGTGAGTCGGACGACTACTTGGAGGCCAACGTTCTGAGCATCAATCAGGTAAAGGTGAAGTGGAATGTCCTGTGCAACATCAATGGTGTAGAGTTGACGCTCGAGGCTGATTACGGTTGCGATGCAACTATTTTACCTTTTAGTTGGTATAATAAATACTTGCAGGATTGTAAACTGATGCAAACTGACATTTTTGTTATATCATGGACTGGGCAAATCCAACGTGTACACGGTTATATTCGTGTTAACGTTGAGATTGAAGGTAAAACTGAGCAGGTTCAAGCCTTAATTTCAAAGTTAGAGCAAACATTTTTAATGGGCAAGGATTGGCTTGCAATTTTTGATTACTATTTGAAACGATTCTATCCTTTGGTTTTAAGTCACATTAAAAGGTTATGGCAGGAAGAGGTCATACAGGTGCATAGATCAGCTATCACCCCGGAAGTTTTGGCAGCAAAATTTCCAGAGTTATTCAAACCAGGGTTGGGTTGTTTTCGAAATTTTAAGGCTAGTATAAAGCTTAAGCCTGATGCAGTTCCTGTTTATCGAAAAGTTAGACCCGTTCCACTTGCCTTAAAAGAGAAAGTTAACGCTGAAATCAAGCGGCTGGTATCAATGGGAGTCTTAGAGCCCGTAAGCACTAGCAGTTGGGCTACACCGATTGTTATAGTGCATAAAGCTAAGGGGGAGATTAGGATTGTGGGGGATTACAAAACAACAGTAAATTCCCAGCTAGAGATAGATCATTATCCAGTTCCCACTGCTATGCAAAAACCGGTAACCAGCGTTTACTGTGGTTTAGACACGACATAAAAGTAGAAAGAGCACACAAAACCACACCGAAGAACACAACAAATGTTCACTTAAATTTTCGGCGAATAATTGTGTTCGCCTTCTTCAGAAGTTAGTTAGAAAAATACGAGTCACTACATCGTCCTTTTGAAATTCGTGCAAGACGTGAGAACCACTGATCTAAATCGTGCGTTGCATCTGGAGTGCCCACTTTCTGTCAAATTTTGACGCGAGAACCCCCACCGGTTCCAACCCATCGCTATGCGAGTAGGCTGAAGGCCCGACTCGTCCAGCCTCTCCCACCTCCACTTCCACCTGTTTCTTCCCCTCCATTTACCCCACCTGTGGCATTGCCCACTCCCAACTCCATCTTGGAAAGTGTTCCCTCCCACTACTCTCGCAAAGTGGAGTCGTGTACTGTGTCCCTTGCAGCGACTGCAGCGCAGTGTACATTGGTGAGACTCATCGTAAGCTCCAAGCACGACTTAAAGAACACGTCGGAGACACCTTGGGAGGAAAAGAGAAGAACGGGATTGCTCTCCATCATAAAAAAGAGAAACATGCCATCTCCTGGGATCGGACTTCTGTTCTCTTCAAATCTAACACACACAACGACTGTCATCTCAGGGCACTGGAGTCTCTTGCGATCAAACATTTCTCCAAAAATAGCATACCACTCATGAACATTCAGAATCCTGCTTATACAAACATTCATCGCCTAGTGCGGCCAATTCTCGCGTCAAAATTTGACAGAAAGTGGGCACTCCAGAAGCAACGCACGATTTAGATCAGTGGTTCTCACGTCTTGCACGAATTTCAAAAGGACGATGTAGTGACTCGTATTTTTCTAACTAACTTCTGAAGAAGACGGACGCAATTATTCGCCGAAAATTTAAGTGAACATTTGTTGTGTTCTTCTGTGTGGTTTTGTGTGCTCTTTCTTCTTTTATATTCCCACTGCTGCCGAATTGTTTGGTAAGCTCTCCGGAAGCGACACTTTCAGTTTGATTGACCTCAAGGATGCATTCCTTCAGATGGAGCTTGACCCAGAGTCACAAGAAGCCTTAGTAATAAACACGCCTTTGGGCCTGTTTAAGTTTTTACGCTGTCCCTTTGGCTTGGCTAGTAGCCCAGGACTTTTTCAACGTCTTATGGTGAGCATAACATCGGGTATTCCAAACTGTGAGCCATTTTATGACGACATCCTGGTTTGTGGCAAGGGTGTTAAACATGATGACAGCCTTAATCAGCTGTTGTCAGCCTTGCAAGATTCAGGGGCTCGCTTGGGTCTTGGGAAATGCAAAATTGCTCAATCAGAACTGAAATATTTAGGTCATAAGATCGATTCAGAGGGGCTAACAAACTTGCCTGAAGTGATTGAGGCTGTAACTGATGCTCCAAATCCGCGTAATATACCTGAATTGCCAAGCTTTTTAGGCTTTATAAACCAATATGCTAAGTATCTTCCAAATTTAGCTCATGAATTAGTACCTATCACCAAACTTCTAAGTCCTAAACAAAAGTGGGTTTGGGGCCCGGAGTGTGATAAAGCGATGAGTAAAATTAAGGAGTTGTTTAAGTCATCAAATGCATTGGTGCACTACAACCCTAAGTACAAATTGAAGCTAGCCGTAGATGCATCTCCGTTTGGATTGGGCTCGTGCCTTATGCATACGCTTCCTAATGGGCAAGACAAGCCCATTGCATTTGCTTCCAGGAAGCTAACAAAAGCAGAACAGGGTTACTCCCAATTCGACAGAGAAGCCCTTGGAATTTCGTGGGGGGGGGGGTCAAGAAATTCCATCAGTACCTTTATTCTAACCACTTTACGTTACAAACTGACAATAAAGCGTTACTATGGATTTTTGGGCCCAAAAACGGAATACCCCGAATGGCTGCTAGCAGGGTACAGCTCTACGCAATGCAGTTGAATGGTTACTCCTATGACCTACAACACGTCCCGGGTAAATATAATCTAACACCTGACATGCTGTCTAGGTTACCCTTAGAAGCTAAAACTGAAGATCTTGATGAGGATATTCCCTTTAAAGTTTTGTACCTTGAGTCTGTTGAGTCATTACCCATTCTAAATGATACCCTAGTTAAAGCAACAGTTAACCCAGTGTTGGTTCGGGTGCTGCGCTATGTGCGGCATGGTTGGCCTGACAAGGTTGAAGAACAAGAACTTAAGCCCTATTTCGTTCGTAAGAACGAAAGAACTGTAGAATGCAATACCCTTTTTTGGGGCCTAAGAGTTGTCGTGCCAGCCAAGCTGCGAGTACGAATATTGCAGGACCTACATGCCGGACACTTGGGAATAGTTAAAGTCAAATCTTTGGCTAGGGGAAAGTGTTGGTGGCCTGGGATAGATGCAGATCTTGAATTACAGGTTAAAAAGTGCGTCCCATGCCAGGAACAAAAAGGGGAAAAAACAGCTGGTCCAAAACACTCGTGGGAGGTGCCTTTAAAATCTCACGACCGTGTCCATTCGGATTTTGGTTTGGTCGAAGGTTTGACATTCATAATAATCGTTGATGCCCACAGTAAATATCCAATGGTGCAATTTATGAAGAAAACAACGTCGGAAAAAATTATGGAAGTATTTGAACAATATATGGCCGATTTTGGCCAAATGTTAACACTCGTGACAGATAATGCGGCAAATTGGATGTCCTCTGAATTTCAGACCTTTGTCAAAACCAGGGGAATCCGCCAGCTAACGGGGGCACCCTATAATCCTAAGTCAAATGGTTTTGGGGAAGTGTACGTGAGACAGTTTAAAAAAGCTTTCAAAGCTGCTCGCAAAGAAGGTAAAACAATTAAGCAAAGCCTTAATGAATTTCATGTAGCAAACCGAAATTGCCCGCACACAGTCACGGGTGAAACTCCAGCAAAATTGTTCTTAGGACGAGAATCACGAACGTGCTTGGATTTACTGAAGCCTAATCTTCAGCAGAAAATTCAAGTTAAACACGATAAATCTAATGCTAGTACTGCGCATAAAAAACAAACGTTCAAGGAATTTATGCCTATTTGGACTAGGGACCACTGTAGCAAAGCGTAATTGGCAGCCTGCCGTAATATTTAAATGCCTAGACTTCAGTAACTATTTAATACTCACTGAAAGTGGCTTAACGTTAAGGTGAAATATTTGCCAAATACGCGAGAGATTCCCGAACGAAGAATTAAATCTCAACGGCTCTGTTAAAAGCTCGCAAAACACGCATTTTGCTAAGAATGATGATTTCCCAAATGAAGCAATGAATTCTGCAAATGTTCCAAACGATTCCACTATTCAAATCAGTAGGAAGTCACGCAGACAATCAGTTGTTTTTCCTTTAGCCAATAAGGAATCGAGTTCAATTTTATCACCTAATAAGGGAGTCACGCCACGCAGATCCGTCATAACACGCTAATACGTCACCGATGCCAGGGCAGGCAGTCGAAAACGATCGTACGCATTCTGGGCAAAAATTAGCGAAAAAATTCCAAAGTCTTAAAGAAAACGCTGATCAATCCCAAATCGAAAGTGAACTTACAGCGCTAGTCGAGTCAGATAACCAATGCAAATCCCGTGGACAAAAACCAACAAGTTCACTGGTCCCTAATGTCAGTGTTGACATTAATAATCCAGACTCGCAAACTACACTTTCCGAACGCACTAATACGGGAATTTCCGAAGCTGTCTCAGAGGCTCGATCAAAATGCAAAATTAGCCCTGAAGTGTCGTTAGCAAAAAATCGTCCAATAAGAAAAAAAGTTAAACCACTAAGATATGATGATTGATTGCGAATTGTTTGAAAATTTACTGATCTGTGTATTTTTCTATTTCTGCAGATAATTAGCAGCGTTCTTGTTAGTTAGCACAACTAGCGATCTTCGCCCCTAACGTAACAAACATTAACCGAAGGTGTACGGTACAGGTTTGGTTGTAAAGTGTTTGTTTTGGTCCGTGTTATTTGTGTGTTTCACTCTAGTAATTTAGAATTAAGAATTTGATTAATAAATTAAAAACTTTTGACTAAAATTTACTGGTGTTGATCGCGGTTTTAATTGTAGGGCGAGTAGCGTCCGACTAGATGTATGTTTCCGTTTTCTGTATTCGCGTAAAGAGCGAATTTTTTAAACTGTCTAGGAGGTCTAGAACATGTAACGTTAACGTTGATTGTGCTCGCGTAACTAGCCGGCGGTTTTAATGAAGAATAGTGCATTGTGTATTTGTTTAAAAATGTCCTTTGCTAATCATTGTTTTATGTATTCTTCTGTTTTTCTCTAAGAAAAGCTTCCGTGCTTGGAGCGTTAAAAAGAAAGCATGGTGAATTGAAAAAAAAAATTGCATGATGTTGTCAAGGCAAGACTGGCAAATGAAGTGGTATCCGCAAGATGTTGTTGATGTAATGGTGGAAGCTCCGAAGCCCCTCTTTTTTTTATCGCTGAAAAACAAAACCGAACTGTGAATTTAATTATGGACCCTTTCATCTACGTTTCACCATCCGCAATTCACTGCCGACAACGTAACTTCGTTTGTGCAACTGTATAAACATAATATTTTTTTTCTTGGGCATAAAGCCGCAGATTAGTGTGTGCTAAGGGTACTGCACTACCATATTACATGTATTGAAACATTTAAACCTTTT
>JAHWFP010153540.1:4584-19431 GCA_023313725.1 Lithobius niger | reverse complement strand
TTTAGTCTGTCCTTTCATTCAGTGTGAACATCATGTCTAATTAGAACTCACGGTTCCAGTGGGAACATTACAATACCGAGTTGACAAAACGTACTGACCCTCGTTTTAAGTTCTTTTGTTCAGGGTGTGTTGACGCGGTTGAAGTAGTGCTGAACACGAGCACGCGGCCGCCGCCCCGGGGCAAAAATGGCAACATTGACAGTTATACCGACTTGATTGATGAGATTGCAACTCGAGCAGTCACTAACCATCTCGCAGTGTGCATGGAGACGATTGATGATTTACGAAAGCAAGTCGCACAGGGTTTTGAAACTCTTACCCCTCATCTACGATTACGCGGAACGTTCCGTTCAGTTGATTTGGCGGAAAAACCACGCCTCCTTTCAATCCCAGAATGCATTCCTTACAGAACTATGGAAATTCTGCTCGCCGAGCTGACTTTCTGTTGGTTCTGCTTTCCGTTAGGCCAAGTCAACATGGCGGACGATCCAACACTCAACTTTGCAACACCGATATTTAATTGAAATCAAGCAAAACATGCATAAATTTACACTATCATAAACATTAACACCACTAAGACTCGTGAAAGTTCGTTAAGTTAGCCAATAATCCACTCAACGCGAAATGCTAGGCATGTAAGCGGTTGGGCCGTGTCCACTTGTTGTTCGTAGGGAGGGAGAAGCAAGTAGGGAACGCACGCTTCTTTTGAAAGGAATATGTGCTGCCGTTCAGCGCTAGCTTGGACGGGCACATGTTTGTTCCGTTCTGTTCATTCTATTCAGTTTTCTGTTTTCCGCGTCATCGTAGACGTAGGGTATAAGAACATTTCTCCAGCACTGAATCTAAAGTGCGCTCTGGAATAGAGGCTAGTAGCCCCGGGTGCTCGGAGGTGGCTGCTGCTGCCCGAAATGCATTGCCATCTAGCGGCCATGATTATAAACTAGCTATCCCAAACGATCTGCGTCCCCGGCATCGCCAGCATTCCGAACTGGAGGACGGGGAATGCAGTTCCAGCTCGTCAAACACTGAATCCCGTGATAATAGTGAGAGTGAATCACCTAGTGGACCAGTTGTAAATAAGATAATGAAGCTTTCTAGAAATAGTAAAATCCCCAAGAAGAAAAAGGCTCAAAAACCGTTTCAAGTCTCTCTACCTGAGGTCTCCTTCCTCTCCCCTGCTTCTCCCCCCACCCACCAAATCCTCCCACCCCACCCCCTCCTCCCCCTCCCAATGCTGCCCCCTAAAGTCATGGAATTGTGAAACCAGTACCTGCCCCTTCGCGCAGTTATAATGCGACTTCAAATTTGCTACGTCAAGGCAGTGAGCCGTACAGACCATTAGAAGTCGTCCCACCTCGTTTCACTAACATTAGGAGAGTTTTCCTGAGTCGCCTTTCACCCACAACCAGAGAGATTGACATTGTCCACACCATCAAGAGCGAGATTGGCATTGATGTTCACTGCATCAGCCTCCCATCTCGTTACACTACTTACTCCTCGTTCTGTCTCGAAATAAATGGGGCAGATTTTGAGGACTTGATGAACATGGATGGCTGGCCACGTGGAGTTATCCTCGATGATTTTCGGGGGCGATTGCCAAAAACTCAACCCGCTAAGCAAACACGATTCGGGCCAAAAAAACAGTCAAAGAACGGGGGGATTTTAAGCTTAACCCCCCCCCCCCGGAAAAGGGAGATCATCGCCCCACACTCTGCCATGACCCTCCTATTCTCGCTCCTCGAAATATTAAATGTGTGTTCACTAATGCCTGTTGTCTTCGCAACAAGTCCACCGAGTTTCTCGTTCTTATAAATGAATCTGCCCCGGACGTTATTGGTGTTGCTGAAACTCATTACGACGACGAAATGCATGACTCCCTAGCAAACATTAATGGCTACACTGCATACAAACTTAATAGGAAATATAAGGAGGGGGGAGGTGTCATTACGTACATTAGAGATTCCATTCACTCAGAGCTGGTGGTAGGGTGTGTCAGTGAAGATGGTGACTGGGAGAATCTCTGGTGTAAAATCGGTACATTGGACAGTGACATTCTTGTTGGGAATTGCTATCGGGTGCCGGGTACTACACACACCGATAGCAATCGTGCCTTCATCCAATCTGCCCTTCGGTTTGGCAATGATCGTGTGCTTATCTTTGGTGATTTCAACTACCCTAACATTGACTGGAATCATGGCTACATTAAGGTTTCACACCCAGCCAGTGGAAGATTTCTCGAGTCGTTCCAGGAGCTGCCGCTGGTTCAGCACGTCTCTAGGCCTACTAGGTACAGAGACGGGCAAACCCCTAGTCTCCTTGATCTTATTATCACTAACAATCAGGACGCTGTGACTGAGGTTTGCTATCTCCCACCCATCGGTAGCAGCGACCATGTAGTGATCTCTTTTAACTTCCATGTGGCGCTTGCCCGACAGCCTTCTTGTTTCCCCAAGCTCGACTACAGGAATACAAACTTTGACCGCATCTCAGAGGATCTCGACTCCGTAAACTGGCAGGATGCCCTTCAGCATCTCGATGTCCACAAAGCTTGGGATTCCTTTATCACCAGCCTCCAAGAAACTCTTAACAAGAATATCCCGATCGCCAACTTCTCGCCGGGTTCCTCTAAACGGAAGCCATGGATCACTAAGGGAGTAAAGGCCATTGCCAACCGTAAAAGACGCCTCTGGATCAGATTCCAGAACCATCCTTCTCACCGTAGTAGGACCCTTTATCAAGCTGTCAGGCAGGAATGTAAGGTTGCCTTGAAAGAGAGTAGGGCATCGCATGAGAAAAACCTCATCAAAGCCTCAAAACTAAATCCTAAACCTCTGTTCGCATACCTTTCCACACGGAAGAAGGACAGTGTTGCAACGATGATCATTGCCGACGATGGACGGAAGGTCACTGGAGACAAAATGGTTGCTGAGGAATTTAGTAAGGCCTTTGGCAAGACCTCCTCCGTTTCCAGCAGAGCCCCAACTACTTCAACCCCGGCGGACGTCCTAAGTGGAGGAGATGACGTCAATGTGGATTTTATCACGCGTGAAAATATCGCTGCTCTTTGTCGCAGCATTAACCAAAACAAAGCCATGGGCCCTGACCGTATCCACCCACCAATTCTTAAAAACTGCTCCTTTTCTATCTCTGCTCCGCTCTGTATCATTTTCCGCAAATCCATGAGGGAAGGTGACTTACCTACCAGCTGGAAGACGGCACATGTCACTCCTGTTTTCAAAGGGGGCAGTAAAGCTGACGCCAACTGCTACCGTCCCGTCTGTCTTACCTCGCAAGTTTCCAAATTATTGGAGAAAATTGTAAAGGACCACCTTATAAATCATTTTCAAGACAATGGATTCCTTGCTGAAGAGCAACACGGATTCATCCAAGGAAGGTCCTGCCTTACTAACTTACTCACTGGCCTCAACACTTGGATGGCAGCCATGGACCGCGGTGAACCATGGGATGTGATTTACATGGACATTCAGAAAGCCTTCCGTTCCACCGCTCATAACAAGATCATTGAGGGACTTCATCTTGCAAAGACAAACACGGCCATCATTAAATAGATTTCTGCCTTCCTTACTGGCAGGAAGCAAAGAGTGGTTCTGCGTGGCCAGACGTCTGCATGGAGAGACATTAGGAGAGGAGTTCCTGAGGGATGCATTCTTGGCCCCGTCCTTTTCCTGGCTTTCATTAATAGCCTACCGCCATTAATAAAAAGTCTCTGCCTACTTTTTGCAGACGACTTAAAACTCCATGGTCCCGCGAGAGCCAGGGAAGTCCACTCCCTCTTGCAGGAGGACCTCGACCGCATTGCGGATTGGGCAAAGCGGAAGGACGTCCTATTCAACGTTGCGAAGTGCAAGGTCCTCCACCTTGGACACAACAACCCGAAGAGGACTTACACCCTCGATGGCGTGGCTCTCGACGCTACGGCCAGCATGAGAGACCTCGGTGTGGTGGTTGATGGATCCCTTAGCTTTGGTGACCACTGCAAGGCTATCGTTGGCAAGGCTAACAAACTCGCTGGTTTCTTCAGGCACACCCTTACTTCCTTCGACAAAGTGGCCGTGAAACTCCTTATTAAAACTTTCATTAGACCAGCACTCGAGTTCTGTGCGCCTGCTTGGAACCAAATTGGGAAAGGAAAATCTGAAGCAATTGAGCATGTGCAGCGTCGTTTCACCAAACTTTGTCCTGAAATCAGACACCTGTCATACAATGAAAGCCTAAACGAACTCCAGCTGCCAACGTTGCAGGAAAGGCGAGTCAGGGGTAACCTGATCGAGACATTTAAAATATTGAATGGGCTGGTGAAAGTTGACAGAAACACTTTTTTTACCCTTCGGCACACTGCCACCAGAGGGCACAAGTTCAAACTCTTTAAATCCCCTGCCAGAGTCAACGTCAGGAAGAATTTCTTCAGTCACAGAGTGATCAATCCGTGGAACGCGCTGCCTCAGGACGTGGTTGGGGCAGCCTCTGTGAACTCTTTCAAAAACCGTTTCGACAGGTTTTGTAATAGGTAGATAGCCTATCTGCGGGCTACTACTGCTGGGCACCACAGGCTTTGGCCTTTGCTGACTTCTCTTTTTATAACCTTTTATAACTTTATAACTACATTGGCGGTTGTAGCCATTGAGTTAATAAATTCGCAGTGGCTACTGCCAGTACAATTCGTGCTGGTACGAAGCGACCAATTTTAGCTGTTGCCAGTAGTACGCGGGAATAGGTCTGCGCATGCGCAACTAATATTACCCGATTTAGTGGTCAATCTGGGAGGAGTGAATAACCGTGCGCCACGTGGCTTCATGGTAACGCGTCTGACGACTACTACTCTGTGGACCCAAGTTCGAAACTTGACTGGGTTGTGTTTTTTTTTGCTGGCTACTTTTAAACTTTATTTTCATGACGAATATTCAGCCTAATTTTTTTATTTAGTTACAATTTTTTCGCTTGTTTTCACTAACTGTTGTCTTTAACTAGGCTACTTTTTTAATACTTCTTTGTTTCATAAATGCTTGCATCATATGTTTTAGGATTACACAGATTCTCGATGTATATGATAAGCGCGCCCCCTCAGACGGTGTTTCATACTGTTCTCTGGTTGCATGGGGAGCTACGCAGCGAGGTTTGATAATCAGTGGGGCTAACTAGTGTTCACCATCTGCCAGTACTAGTAAAGACCAAGAGATAGGGCATACTGGCAGCAGCGTTTTCAACTCTCTTGCTGCCAGTACTCCACTAGTACAGGCCAATTGATAGAAGTACTGGCAGCAGCGTTTTTAAGTCTCTTGATGCCAGTACAAAGCTAGTACAGGCCAATTGATAGGGGGTACTGGCAGCAGCGTTTTTAAGTCTCTTGCTGCCAGTACAACGCTAGTACAGGCCAATTGATAGGGAGTACTGGTAGCAGCGTTTTCAACGCTCTTGCTGCCAGAATAACGTTAGTGCACGTCTGGTAATAGGGAATACTGGCAGCAGCGTTTTTAAGTCTCTTGCTGCCAGTACATTTTGTACTGGCAGTAGCATCTGCCTAATAAATTATACAGGATGCAAATGGTTGTATCAGGTGCAAATGAAGGTGGAGCAGGCTGTCCGACCTGCTCCATCTTCATTTGCTCCTAGTTCTGTTGATGGATGAGAGTCAGGCCTTTGCCACATTGGGCCGAGGATTGGCTTTTACTGTAAGACAACGGCTTGTGCTTAAAACGCGCTAAGAAAAAAGGGTAGGGATGGCCCGTTTCAGTCAAAAACGAGAAAGTCTTTAAAAACTTTCTCGGAGACGTTTGAAGGTTTTCACATTACACGCGGTAGCAATACAATCAGGGAGAAACATCAATCGAACAGCTATTGGAAAATTAGTTCAAATTTGCTCACCATGTTTAGCCGTAATGCCAGGAGCCTTCTGTGATCTCAAAGCGGAAGTGTCACAGATGTCTGCACAAGGGGGTGTCACAAAATAGTTGTTTTGTTTTTTTCGTCCTGCCGGCCTACTCTTATTTTGTGACAACCCCTGTGGATGTCTGCGCCTTAAATCGTGAGCCCGCTTGCCCGACAAACACAGTTTACCATATCGTCCTAACTTCCCGTTCCGTTTTTGGAATTTCTGGGGCTGAAGCCCTTATGGGCCGAGTTCCAGTTCATGCCTTCGCTCAAATCCCTTGTCTCAAATCAAACGAAACCGATTCAAATATTGCTCTGCCGAATGAAATTCTGTCTGATTAATAATTATACCTCTAATTTGGGGTAATATTTAGACAATTGTGGTTTTGAGTGGCACTGACGAAGGTTCACCTAATAATCGATTTGTACCAGCTGATGGCAGTTTACCATAGTCGTCGTAGATGTCAGCCCATTCGCCGCCCGTAGAACAATATTTTGTTGCCATAGCAACTTAAATCTTCACGTGACGTCCGTGGAGCAAGCGATCCGTGCCCGAGTGATTATTTTGTTGAGCCGAGTTTGTCATGCATGAAAGCTGGTGGTGAAAGTGTCTGCTCGATTTGTACCAGCTGATGGTCGATGAGACACGTGGACGCAATCATGAGTGCCAGTGCAGCTCACTCGATTTCAGTTTTAAGGAAGCATTCGACTTCCTTACATCCTAGAAGACGAAGGAATTCTGGAAGTTCAGTAGGATCCAAACAGTCTCTCGCTTCGCTAAGTGATGAGGGTAAGGAGGCGAAAGCTGGTTCTGACATCAATAATTAGTTCGTAATTGATCTAGCACCACTTGGGAAAAGGCTGGGGGAGGGGAGTGGACGTTATCCGATTTGTTCAGCGTTCTCACAATAGCTAACTAAAACACAGGGACTCGACACAAAATACGCGTAGCAGTGCTCGACCAAAAAAAAAAAAAAAAACTCCACCACAACACACAATACTAGTATTGTTGTGGTGGAGTTAACTTTTTTCTGTGATTTTTTTTTGTTTTGCTCCCGCAACTATTTTTTTTTGTCGAGTCCCTGTGAACTAAAATAGTAGGATAATAGAGGCGTCACATCCAATGGGTCACATGCCAGTGCGTCAGTTATACATATTTGCTGTATTACGATATGATGACAGATCCATTCTTTTACTTAAGTAGTCTTTCAGTAAAAACAGGAGCGGTATAAAGGATATCCCATAGGGCTAGACGGAGTGTCCATGAGAAATTATTGTTGAATGTTCCATCTCTTGTTCTTTCGTCGCCTCTAGGCTATGTCCCGTAACTGTTTTCTGGGATATTGCATGTTAATAAGTTTTACAAGCAAGCCTTACTGACCCACTCCAAAATTGAGTTGTGTTCGCATCAGGAGTAGGGCTGGTACTTTCCGGTTTTTTAGTTATCTTCACGTTTTCAGCAACAACAAAAAAAAACAGCAAAAAAAATTTCACACCTGCGTAATATATTATTAAAAAACAAGCTGAAAAAAATGTGATTTAGGCCTTGGTAAGACAAGCACAATTATTGACTACATGTTGCATTTTGGGATTTAAACTAGAAGAAAGTTGAAGTTGATAATTTAAGTATTTACTTTATCAAGAATTTTGACTTTATGTAGCTTTAAAATTTCTACAAGATGGCTTAGGCCTATTTACGACAACGTAAGCCAAAAACAAAACAAAATTTAACATAACGTTTTTGTTATTAATGTTCCATTCATTTCAAATTATGAGCCAGAAAAATTAGCGTTTTGCGATTTCGGGTAGCGACACATTTCGTTGCTTCCCTGCCGCTCACGCTAGGTGTAGACGAGTCCACTTCTCGACGCGGGGAGGCAGATGCTGGCCAGCTTGCATTTAACTTCCTCGTGTACGCGTTGACGATCAGCAGTTTGTTTCAAAAAAAGTAAGCAGCTTTGATGGGACAACAAGCCCACGCGGATTATTTGTAAATAAGCTGATCCTACCCACCCCGGTTTTCTACTTTCACTGATTTTTAGTGTTTGGATTAGTAGGCCTAAATGATGACACTTGGCTATTTTTGGCTCGTTCACTGCGTGTTTTGAATGGTGCCCGCATCAAACGTTTTTCGGATATGGGTTTTATAATACGTGTAACCGAACGTGGAAAGGTTTCCGGTTAACCGTGTAACCGATCCCAGCCCTAATCAGGAGTACTCGCGATCAAAACGTGGTGTGCCATCTCTATACGATGCCACCACGCTCTTTTGGCACTAATGACCAAGCTGTCGACGCGCCATTAAGCCTCAATTCCCCTCCCCCCCCCCACCACGTTCTTTGGGCCTCGGCCGACAACTGAAATTATAGCCTAACCTTGCTTTTGTTGGCGTTGTATTATGTAATGACAGTATTTAAGGGGGGGGGGGGGGTGGAAGTTTCGGAAAGCAATATACTAGGCTAGTCAAATTATCAGACAAATATTTTAAACTTGTTTGTATGCTGCACTCTTCTAGAGCTAGTACTAGCTGGTCACATGGCTAAAACGTCAGTTTCGCTTTTGTCCACAATTGGTGCTTTGGTGGCAAATTAGAGAAACTAGAGTAGCCTAACCGTTAACCATTTCCGGACGTGGTGCGTGAACGGTAAATGTCGCAAGTGAGCTATCCCGTAACGAACTGTAACTTACTCATCCAAGATAAAAGTTTTAACGTGATAAATTGGTACGAAAAATATTTCTAGTGGTATGATTAGTACAGGTATGTGGCAGCTCCATATGGAACAGTGGATGATCTTGATGTGAGATAGGAGATAGCTTCAAGTCAAGGCCTACTGGGACAGAAATCATGTATTTTGCGTCCTGGGTCAATGCCGGTTGATGTTTGCAATGTTGAGTCAACTGTTTATGGGGCCGGGAAACGAAATCCACAATTTCTCGTCCAAATGACCTTGTGACAAGGGGTGGAATACGAAGCGGTAATTACAAAATGGACACTCCCACGTTCTACGGACGTGTATGCATTCATAGGCGCCTGGTAATAATTAAAAATACATTCAAGTATCAGTTTTTATTTTAAACAGGAGGCCATTCTTCCATGAGTGAGTATCCATCCTAGTAACGCAGTGAGTTACCGTAGTTATTCATCCAAGATTAATCCACCCATGTAGATTTTCCCAATCGTACACCTTCCACATCCACATAATGGTGTTGAAAGGCCTCTCGTTGTAAATTAAAATGATGTTCTGAAGGCTTGGCTGTGCATTTAAGTTGTAGTTGGGTTTATAGGCTACTTGTTAGATGTTAAAAATATGATCTGTCCTAAAGAAGGATAAAAAATAACTTTTTTTTTTGGCAACATCCAAAGTCATTGAGAATTATTTACTGCATTAAAGTGACTAGGCTACTACAGCTGTCAGGTGCTTGATAAAACCACGGGTTAACGATGTTTCACCGTCCACTGATCAGCTGCTTTCACATCGAAGCAAAACCAAGCCCACTGGTCAAGATATGACTGGCGTAGCTACCGAACGGTCTTACCAAACAGGTAACTGATGCTGATTAAGAACCAATAATTTGCATCTGCAAAGTTGGGCTTTCAATCATTATTGCTCTAATATAAAACTTTCAATGATTATTGCTATAATATAAATTTGTTATTTAAATTTCGAAGTAACCAAAAGTGCATGTCTGTGGGGGTCATTTACTATACACGTAAAAACTACAAGAAATACTGCGGGCGTCTAATTTTATATTAGGTCAGCGGTTTTAGAGGACAGAAATATTCCCGTTTCATTAGATTTGATTTCTGTCCGATCTTGTTTCTGAGGGGTGCTAACTAGAAAAGTTAGACTTAAAAAATGTTTGGTCGTGTAACAGCGGACGCTACGACGGCTTAGGTGCTTGTAACGCCCCCGGTTTCCCTGGTGTACGTGGAGTTTCAGCTTGAGGTTTAACGGTGTTTACGACGACGTTTTACGTTCATTAACACAGCATGGGCAACTATCCCAGCATGGGGGATGGAGCGCCCATCCTATTTAAAAGGGGTCTAACCTTAAACTATCGGTATCGCTGCCACCAATGGTGGATTTAACTGTTTAACTAGCTAAAATTAAATGATGGGCTAATATTTATATTTTACACTAAAAGACAATTAATCAATCTAGCAAACGACTGAAGCTTAAAACTCCTGGTTTTATTTATGCAACACTGCAACCCTTCCCAATGTCTGTCGCCACTCGCCATTTGGCGAGTGGAAATCAACAGTTTGCGACTTGAAATTTAGCCTTACTCGCCAAAATGGCGACTAGCTACAGAGCATGCCACTAAAAAAGGGATATCTCTGGAACCGTGTAAGTTAGAGACGAACGGTTTGCGGCGTTATGCTCAGATTTATAAGGGCTATATAACTGGATTTTCTGCATTAATATTGGAGTTTAAGACAATTGCACAATTTTGTTAATGCATAAATTACAGAAACCTTTGGTATTTGGTATGTGGCGAGTAGAAATTGTGAAATGGCGAGTGCTTTGTAAGGTCTACTGGCCAAGTGGCGACTGCTACTGGATTGACATTCGGAAGGGTTGTGCAACAGAATGAAAAAGATACTTTACATTATAGTTTGCTTCTAAAAGCTTTTGAATACCAATTAATTAAAAAGGCAACAAGTTCAAATTTACAACAAGAAATTCACAAGTCAGACAAACAACGCTTGTGTTTGAATAAAGGTTTTTAAATTTTCACAAGAGAAAAAGTAATATTAGGTGCTCCCGGAGACACCCACAAGACTTGACAGCCGCAACTGATTAAAGTCTAACTGACAGTACGTTTCATACACGATCAACCGTCCACAGTTCTGTTTCTAAGTTTTCCAAGTACAAAAAGATCAACCTCCCTTAGTTCACGCAGAAACTGTTCTAAGACATAAAAAGCCCGGCAATTTTACACTTAGGCATCAGTGTGTTTCTTTTGACTTCTTTTGACTTCCACAAAGATCAAACCGTCAAGTAGTTTAGATTAAAAATCCATTTAAAATAAACTGGAAAAGTTGGTTTTTAGTAAGAGAACCACTCTGACGTTATGGGGTGAGAGAACCTAAGATGCCGCTACAGGCGTCACCACCATAATTTTTCTCCAAGCTAGAGAGTTAAGTTTACATTTAAACTAAAATTTAGAATATGGGGGTCCTAAACTGAACTTTCAAAAGCTAAACTATAACATACGAACCACTACCATTCTGCCCGGCATGGCATATTCTCCGGACATGGCGTCTTCACTCCCGACTGGCGTCCCTTCTAGCGCGTGAGAGATCTGTGAGCTGTGCTAATGATTGCGTTCTGGGGCTGGGGTTTTATACACATAACGGGAAGTTCACGCGGACGGGCAGAAGAGCTACGGGGGTCTGGTTGGCTGAGGGCCTTGAGAACAATAGAAAGTGGGAGGAGAAGTCAGATGAACAAAGGAACTGGGTGCAGAGCCGTTTGAAGGAGTAGGGATGGAAAAGACAGGCCTGTTTGAGTTTTACTCAATTGAACTTTGGGAAATAGGCCTTTATTTTGAATTATTGGCTACGGAATGAATATTTACAAGTTTGCAACGTGAATAGGCTCTGGTTAAAGCTTAATACTTGGCTTTGAGTAATGCAGAAAGCATTACTATTAAATTTTATAAGCTTTAACTGTAAACTGCAGTGTTATACACCACAACTAGTTTTGGCTGGGGAGGGGGGTGAAATTGAGGATTCGAAGTTTTTAGCACAGTTTGACTTTCGGATTGGGTTAAACAGATCTTTTATAAATATCTTTTAGTTTTTAATAGTAGATCAAGCTATTGGTAGCATTCGGTAGGTCTCAGTCGGGTCCAGAGGAGAACTAAAACAAACATATATACACTGAAAATTTGTGTCCGGTAGAATGCCGATGTCGAATTACTTGGACATATGGTAGCGTTTCAGGGGGTAAAAGAATATAATAAAAGCATAAATGCGGTTAAATAAACTAGCTTTGTTGGTTGCTATAAAGCATTAAGTTATTGGGAACGTTTAACGTTTAATTTGGAAGTTAAAATTGATCGTTCTGGAACTTTTTCATATGGATTGCGGCCGACAAACACAATAAAAAATATCACACTTCAAATGGTTGTCTGTACATAAAATCGAGGTTTAGTACCTTCGCAGAGGAAACCCTTCCTAAAATGCACTAAGCTAGTGTGTGTGGGCTTTTTGTCCAAAAATAGGAGTAATAAAATCAAAATACATAAATACAAGTTTCAATAATGGCGGCCATGATGAAGGAGCGCTGGGGGTTGATATTTAGTGATCTTCAAATGCAGATTAAAGGTTCTTCTTGATGGAAGTCCAGATTTGGGCTTCCCCAAGAGGCTTGTATTTGGACAGGCTATTGAATGTTATAAAGTTTGACCGATTTTGTCCATTATTGCAAAAACGGCGAGATTGTCACAATCGAGGCATTTGAGTGCTCAAAGAAAAAAAAAATTTCTCGTTTTGGAAAAACGAGCATTTTTCGGCGTTCCACGTTTACACACCCCCAAAAGCAGGATTTTATTCGGGGTTCCTGAGAACTCAGAATAAAACTATAATAAAAGGGATAGTGCACACAAGATATGCAATACACACAAGACCGGCAAAATAAGCAAAAATTGACACGAAATAAAATACACTGTTTACATAAATGTTGACTTTGCCATTTTGTATTTTTGGGGGACCAACGTTTTTGCGGCTAGGAAAACTTTAAGTAAAATTAAAAGTTGCACATAAAAATTGATGTTTCTTTGCAGCCCTTAACTAAATACTGTCCGCGCTGCTTGGTGCAGGAATATCGTACAAGTATTTGAAAATGGGGCAAAAGGACATTTATCAAGAAACACACTAGTTTGAAAGTACAAAGTTAAGTTTTGTTGTTTCGTTATAACAAGTAAATGAGGCCATCTACTGCTCTGGTAACATGTCCCGTACGGTATCTGCCTCTGCTCAAGTCTAGTCATTTTTTTTTATCTGGGATGACTGCGATAGGAACCCTCCGCCACATTTCAATAAACCTAGCCGCTGCGATAGGGATAGGAGAATCGAATACTATGGGTACGCATAAAATGACCAGCTTTATTTACTGTTAAACTACTTCGATTTGGATGGTTTTAGGTTACCAAACAAATTGTTTACATGTTCAATTTGACACTGAAGGATTTTGAGATAAGACCCATAACTTAAATACAACAATATAATCGCTGGGAGGTTTTGTGGATAAAAATCAACAACCTTCTAATGACAGAGTTGACCTTTCGCCCTCAGAGGTAAGACAGATAGTTTTTTTTATAAAGAAAACCATTTCGTTTAAAACTTGAAGAAGGGCCAACCGGGGACAGATTGCAACCCCCCGTAGAATATTCCTAATGAATATTTAATTAGTGTCGTTACAGTCTTTGTCAATATTCTCCCACAACGTTGATAGTGACAAAAAGAGTAAAACATAGGCACTTAAAATTTAGGTGTGAAGGCCAAAACGGGAATTAACTGGGAGTTGCTTCAGGATGAGCTCCCAGCTGACCAAAATGACAAAATTAAAAATGCAGGTAAAATTTAATTTTCAGTCAATTTGTACTGAAAACAAAATGTTTAACATTTAAGAAATTGTTTAAACAAAACATCTACTCAACGCGTCGGCGTTTAAGTGAAACTTGCCAGGCTTGTACCGGACAGTGTAGTCATAATCTTGGAGGGTGAGGCTCCACCTAAGCAATCTGGGATTTTTGCCAGACATTTGCTTGAGCCAGTGAAGTGGGTTGTGATCTGACTGTATGATAAACTTTGTCCCATAGATGTAGGGCCGTAATTTAGCAACAGACCAGATCAGACAAGCACACTCTTTTTCTGTTGTTCCGTAATTCTGCTCACGGGCTGTTAATTTACGTGAAACGTAAAGACAGGGGTGTTCATCTTCACCAAATTCTTGTGACAACACGCAGCCCATGCCACGGTCGGAACAATCGCTTTGGAGGATGAAAGTTTGGTTGAAGTCGGGGGCTCTTAGGACGGGAAACGTCACTAAGGCGGTTTTCAAAGTTTCAAAGGCAGTTTGCTTTGAATCATCCCATGTAACGGATCGGGTGCATCCTTTTTCAGAGAGTCTGTAAAGCTTGCACAGATTTCGGAATAGTGGGGAATGTAACGTTGGTAGTAACCAACCAAACCAAGGAAGGAACGGACGGACATCTTTCTTAGTTTGTGGCCGTGCACATTTTTGAACAGCCAAAACCTTCACCTCTGAAGGAGTGCGAGTTCCATTGCCCACTTCGTGACCAAGAAAGGTAGCTTTGCTGCAAGCGACCTGCGATTATTTTTTTGCGTTCACAGTTAACAGCAAAGAGGAAGTTAAAAACGTTGTCCAAGTGTTGTTGCCACGTTTCGGCGCCAACAGCAGTGTCATCTTGGAAAGGAGTGACATACTCCTCCATGCCACGAGTGACATTGTCCATAAGCTTCTGGAAGCAAAATGGAGCGTTTTTCATCTCCATATTCATCATTAGGGGAGCAAATTTCCCTATGGGGGTATTGATAGTGGCGGCCATTGAAGCATGTGGCGTCAAGCGCACTTGCCAAAATCCACGGTTGAGGTCGAAAATAGAAATGTATTTCCACTTGGTTGCACGTTCAATACATTCCTCAATATTGGGAATTGGGTAATCTTTAGTTACCGTATTGTTGTTCAGCTCTCTGTAGTCAGCTACAGGGCGAGGGCTGGCATCTTCTTCCCATTCGCAGACTCCGACTCACTGTATTACCTATTTTATACAAGTGGGATATCCTCTTGCTGTCGGCACCTTGTCATCTAACTTAATTTGCATAGAATTCAATTCTAATTTATGCAAATTTTACGTCACCTGACCCTACTCTCTACTCCCCCTATCGCCCCATTCCTATCCACTGTTCTTTTGCCGACGGCACAA
>JAHWFP010153538.1:0-26676 GCA_023313725.1 Lithobius niger | reverse complement strand
ACTGAATCTGATAGAGTTGAAAACTCATCATTTTCATAGACTCATGGTATTACCGACAGTTAGTAGTGGAATGAAAAGCATGCCCTACTGTAATGAGCTTAAAAATTGTCTATGAATTCTGCCGAATGCGCATAGATCTTGTGATTGCCGAAACATTTTTGGGTTGTGAACGGATACTCTGAAGGTGTTATCATACTTGTACCTCGTGTCTCCACCTGTCTAACCTTCTTGAACTGAAAAATACTATGGTGTACACCAGTGCTCATTGAATGTTAGGTAAGTGGCAGAACAAAAATTGCGAAGCTTCGGGTAGGTTTACACCGACCCCTTGTGGGGAGGTTGTTGCTTACTCGGACATCTGCAGGACCCTCCTGGCTCTCTGGGGTGTTTGTCTTGCTAGCTCGATGTCGTGAGAGTATCTGCCCACAGGATTCTCCCGAATGGGTATCGTTAAGGCCGACGAGAATCTCTGGGGTACATTGTTTTGCTAGACCACCACTGGCTGAGTTTATCAGGTGTAGAGTTGAGTCCAACCACGATCTACTATGCAGTTCTTTGTTACATTCCCCTGGGAAACTAGGCTGCACAATTTGGCAACATGCACACAGACGGAGATGTACTTTCGTAGTTTCACGAGGTAATGAAAAGAAGTATTGGCTCACAGTCGGGTGCAGTTGGCATTCAGAGATGGAAAGATACCACCTAACCAGTGCAACTTCAAGCGAGGAACTCGAATCCTATTCCGATCTCGGTGTGGCCAAATACTGTGCTCTCCCCTGCCCAGAGCATGTGGCTGGCTAGTACCTTTCTGAAATCTCGGTGGTGGAACTGCGAATGGCACATGGCCTGCATCATGAACTGTTATTTATTGGATATCATGTGTAGTGGAGTATTGTTGCTGTTGCGGGAAAAAAGCAACAATGAGTTGTAGCGAGAAGCGTCGTGATGACTGCTGAACCTGTGTAGTCATACATGCATCAGGTTTCGTCTTCATTTCGATTACCAGCAACGTAGAAAATCAGTAAGCTCTTTGCGGGTTGGGTCATTACTTTGAAATGAGAAATTGCCTAAACCATAAAAGGCAATTTCAGTTCAGACGAGTTTACCCTCTGAATGTAACCATAGCACCAACTGGAGGAAAAGAAACTAACAAGGGTTTCCCTAGTAACGGCCAATGAATGGGGAAGAGCCCAGTGATTAAGCCCCCGTCCTCAGTGGGAGGCAGTGTTGACTTTGGGAGAAGCCATGTGTCTGGTTTTCGGGACCCCAAGTTCTCATGACTGGGGCCATTGTCTAGGGCGGGTGCTATGGCCATGGGCGGGCCATGTCTAGGGCGGGTGCATTGGCCATGGGGCTGTGTCGGTGGGTAGATGACGGTTCACTCCCTGGAATCGGGTTGCTTGGGAGTGCAGCCCTAAGCAGGTGGTAATCTTCTCCTAAGGCTAAATACTTCCACTAGAATGATACCAAACAAGCCGTGAGGGAAAGTTGCAAAGAACTTTGAAGAGACAGTTCAAGAGCACGTGAAACCATTCGGAGGAAGACGGTTGGGCCCTCGAAAGTTGAACAGGATATTCTATGTTGCGGTGTGATTTGCTCCTGTGGCAAACGTATCAGAACAAAATGTGTTGCTGGCTGCCAGTGGCTGCCATCGGGCACATTTTCCCCAGTAGGATGCTGCGACCTGTTGGGAGAATAAATTGCAGACCTTGTGGCAACCCACGGAAAGTATCCCTTTCAGGTAAGCCACCTGTTACTTCGGTTGCAGGACAGACTCCATTCAGAGTTATAGACAGCCTCGAACTGGTTCCTCCGACCGACCAAGGAAGCATTTGAAACCTCTTGTGGGAAAGGCATGCGGGTAGTCAGTCCAGCAGGCAAGCAGACTGGTTGCCGTATGGCCTGGTATAGATAAATCTGTGGGTGAACCTTCCTTTCTTGCAGATAGACCTAAGACTAACCGTTAAATTGCACACTGGTACGAACGATAACTATTATGCTTAAAGGCATAATAATAATAATATATAGAGACGATATATATTTATATATATAATATAATATATATAATATATATATATATATATGTATATATATAGAGTGCTCGAGGCATCCACCCACCCAAATTCCCCGGTGGCATATGTTAAGTGGAAGAAGTACCACCATTATTACAATTGTATTTTGCAGCATGAGGGAGGAAACCGGAGTACCCAGAGGAAACCCTCGTGCAACGGGCGGGAAACAACCGGAGAAAAACCCGTACATATACACTTCCCATGATCTAACCCGGGTCTGTACCAAGCCAGTGATGTACACTGAGATGTACTTGTAATATTTGTTAAATAATCTCTTGTTTGTATGAGTTAGGTTTAACTGAAAACGCCAATGTGTTGTGTGATTTTACATATCTTCTTTCAGGCTTATTTATTTTATATTACAATCCTCAGGTTAAGGGTTCACAAGTGGCTCCATAGGGTAGGGATACCACTACAACACCTCCATTGGGTTCAAGCAAGTGCAGAAATCGAACTTTGAGATCATGTCAGTCACGTTGTAGTGTAACAATCTCACCTTATTTTAAATGATACCCACTAAACTTCAGGTTTTCCCCCACTGACCGAAATTTCACCTGTGTTTAAGTGCTCCCACATTCGCACCTCTCAATGTAGCTCTGTACACAAGTAAAGTTCCCCTCCTATTCTCGTCGCATACGTGAAGACCCTGGGTATTCCCTGCTGAAAATGAACTGCAGAAAAACTGCAGAAAAAAAGTGCAGTAAAAGTGCAGTAATTTGCCCACCTCAAAAAAACTGCAGGTCAAACTGTAGTTAAACTTCAGTTTTTTCCAATAATTGCTTTTGGTAGTAAAATAAAATAAATCATAATATAATTTCCAGCTACCATTCCATCCTTAATCTTGGAATAGGGTGATTGCGCATAGTTATGAATGTTTCGGTTTTACAAGTTTTATTCTTAACATACAAGCATACCTAGCCTAATACACTCTTACGTTACTTACAATGACGAAAGTTGTGAACCAGCCTTATACACCTAGCCAATCACTAAAGGTTAATGTGTATGGTTCCAAGTTTTGTATTTTATGGATATCCGCTAAAGTTATGCAACTGTTGGCTTGACTTTAAACAGTCAATTGGCATTAATTGTTCTACACCATCCAACCATTTCTTGTACCATAAAACTTTATTAATAATTTAAAAAGTGACACAGCGTCACTTTCAATATCGGTAAACTGTAGTTATTTTGCAGTTTCTGAGTTGGCCTGCTGAAAACTGCAGTTATTTTGCAGTTTTGGAATTATCTTGTTGAACTTTACAACCTGCAGTGTAACTGCCTTTATTTTAGAGTTTTTTTAATTGCTGTTAATGTGCACTTTTCACCCATTTATTCATTATCGGTGAAATTTAATTTTTTCGATAATTTTGCCAAAAATTGTCGTTCAAATACACCATTTTACCCTTTTTTCGACAGCAATCGAATAGAGCTAATTTTAAGTCAATAGAGTGGCTGCAAGTCATTTAGCAAAACCAAAATAAGTTCCAAATGGCAGTAGCTAATAATTTTTGCGCTTCCCACCCCAAACAAAATTAAAAATTCCTGCTTTCACAATCCCAAGTGATACACTTTCCCTCCTTCCGCCCCCCAAAAAAACCTATACCGGCCAAACTGTCTAAAGAAAGACGCAGTATCTTCCCTACAACAACTTGCTGGAGAGAAAGGAAGGTAAAAAAAGTCAATTCCAAAATAGACAAAACAGAGCAAGAAAATTATCATCAAATTAATAAAACTGAAACAATGTCCTTACAATGTCCTGTAATTCCTAAATCAAGTAGAACTAAAGTTTGCTTAGCTTCCAAATTTTAGAAGAAAAAAAGAAAATAAATATTCACTATCGGATCCCAGTACACGATTAGTATATCGGTATCAGACCGGATCGGCAAAAAGGGGTGTAACACTGAAAAACAGGCATTTGGAACAAAATAACTGAAAACTACGGTCACTTTAATTTAGAGAGTATTTTAAAGTTGGTGATGCGGTAGTAATCATATTACCATAACCATCAAGAAGGTCAAAACTTTGTAGGTGTTGGTCCCATGTCCAACATGAGCGTTCATGGGCATTTTTAAAGTAGGGACGACTTCCTGGATTTTTCTTAAAGGCGCCACACAGTATATGTTAGTCAATATTGTTGCAAACAGTTATTGCCGAATAATTTGTTCAGAGAATTCGGTAACTAACAATTAAAATTAATGTATATCTTTTCCATTCCCCATTTAATTGATCACTAGTAATCGAGCCCATTTGGCTTTCTGTCCTGTTTATTAATGACAATTTTGTCATCGCCAAATGCCGAACACACTACATGACTAGTAGGGCAAAAAATAAAACAGTGCAATCAAAATTTAAAAAGAAAATGAGTAGTAAAGAAAATAACCTGTGGATAGGCTTAAATGCACGTGGGGGGGGGGGGGTAGCTGCGTTGGCACACCGTGTTTCATGATGCCCACACTGCAGGTTTTCGAGCCCCAATTTCTGCGGTTTTTGTGTTACCTTAGTTTTACCTAACCTTCCCAGCAGTTTAACTGCAGTTATTTTGCAGTTTTCAAGTTAACTTGTTGAATTTGAAATAAACTGTAGTTTAACTACAGTTTTTTTGCGGTTACCATCGAATCTGCAGTAAAACTGCAGTTTCATTCCATTTCACATAAACTGCAGTTTAACTGCAGTTTTTTAATGTTTTTTTTTTTGCAGTTGCCGTCGAAACTGCAGTTAAAAGTGGTTATATACACATAAAGTTTCATTCCATTTCTGCAGTTTTTCTGCAGTTCATTTTCAGCAGGGTTTCAAGCTCAAAGTATCCATACAGAAAGACTATACTTTAACAATGGGTCATGCAGTGCTAGTATCAACAATATATTTAATTTAGACGTATCTCTCAAGTCACTCTAGGATTATACTGAAACATGCCGCTTCATTAGTGCCTATACCAATGACCCTTTTTTTTTCAAACCTTGTAACTTGTCATCTTTATTATTTCCATGGATGGACAGTGTGATGTATTCAAAACCTCTAGTTTGCAACTTTCCCACCAACAAATTTGTAAATGAATACGTCATTGTTCTATGGTTTAGGAATTCACTATTACATTTTGAGCAACTGTATAACATATTAAAAGAACAAAAAACGTCTTCGCCATTTAGAAAATAAAGTATTAGAGCTCGTATCCCCTTACGCACAGCTGTGAAGACACACAAATAAACTCGGGGTTAGAGTTCACTCGAATGCAACGAACCATAATTTGAAGGACTATTTTTACTGGATGATTATGTCAGTCGGAAAGTGAACGCAGTTTGAGTTTGAAATGTTTAAAGTTTGTTTGTGTGTGTGTGTGCGCGCGCTTATTTTGTGTATTGTACGGTCTTTTTTTGCTTGTCTTTGTTGCTTTTGTTGCTTGTGATTGTTGCTTTAAATTTTAAGTCTGTTTCGTGTGAGTGGCTACATGTGTATTGTGTGTATTATAATTTAAGAAACAAGCAGACTCCTAGATAAAGATTTGGGTATTTGGTTTAGCAGGGACCTTGGTTCAACCATGCATTGTAACTACATTGCAGCCCAAGCAAATCGTCGTTTGGGACTGGTAAGGCGGGTTTTTACCTCAGGTTGTGCTAACACTAAACTATGGGCATTTAAGGTCTATGTGAGACCAATTTTGGAGTATGCGAGCCCTGTTTGGTCCCCCAACTTACTGAAGGATATTGACAAATTGGAGTCTGTCCAAAGGCGTTTCACTAAATCTATCCCAGAGCTGTGCCGTCTGCCTTATAGTTTACGACTGAAGAAACTTAACTTAGACTCCCTCGAGCTGCGTAGATTGAAGACTGACCTAATACTAACTTTCAAAATTGTTAAAGGACTTTTGTCTCTTCATCTCCCGCTATTTGATCTGAGCGAGATTACTTGGACCAGGGGACACAATCTCAAGCTTGTTGTGCCCAGATCGAGACTAGCCTGTCGATCAAATTTCTTTGCAGTGAGGGTAGTTCGTGCTTGGAACGCACTGCCAAATGATCTAATTAATTTGCAAGGTGTAAACTCCTTCAGAAGATCGCTTCATAAAGTGGATTTATCAAGTTTTCTCAAAAGAAATTTTCATAACATCTAATTTACGCATTTTTATATTGACAATCGGCCTTATTTATTGGCCGTGCTCTTTTCTGTTCTGATATCATTTGCTTTTTCTTAGGCGAATTATTAGTGATCAATCCTTGTCCTTGCTTCGCAACGAAATATTTATTTATTTTTTTACGTGACGATCTACTTACGTTAAGACTTTTAAACTCTTTACATTTTTTACGTTTTTTATTCATTATCTTATTTTTTGACAAATGGCCATCCACCCTTCTTCTTTTCAATTCGACTGGCGATACCATCGGGGACCTTTGTGTCCCTGGCAGGTCTAACCTTGGTGGTAAGGCAGTTGAGATCCTAACCCACCCTTCCTAATTTGATCCCACCTTTCCATTGGTCATGCAATTTTTACAAATTAATTTTTACCTATACGCAAGCTTTTGAATTTTATTTTGTATTAGTTTTTACTTTCCACCTTCGCATTCCCTACCTATCAAGGTTTTTTTTTTATTATTATTAGTTTTTATTTGCACACGTCTTAAATGCAGCCCCTTTTAAGGCTGGCAGTCAGCGATCCCCGTGATCCTTGCCAGACCTGTTGCTCCGGCAACAAAATGATTATTATATTATATTATTAGATAAACCATTTTTTTGCCTGTGTTTATGCTTGATGGTTTCTGTTTTAGTTCTAGTTCGTGTGAGTAATTAGTACATTTTTATTTTGTATATGTAGTTTTAATCTTTCAATTTTGTAGGAGTTTTGCCGTGTATGGCGTCTGATTTATGTGTTTGTTGGTTTCAGTTTTTGTGCTGTGGCATGTGCGTATATATGTTGTATTTTATGTGTATATAACCGTTTTGTATGTTTGATTAGTGAATGATGTACATGCTGTTTATGTGTATGCATGGAGGCTGGCGTGTCACAATCCTTGTTCCCTGTAATTGGAATTCAATTATAATTCGTTGCGTTCGAGTAAACTCTAATCCGTTTTGATTTGTGTGCCTTCACATCTGTGGGTATGGGGTATGAGCTCTAATGCTTTTTTTCTAAACGGCAGAGCTGTTTTTTGTTCAGTTAATTTGTTGGTTTATTTCGCTTTGTTTTTATTGTAATTGCTACGGTCCGGTCTCTCATGTGTACGATATTATTACTGGCCACCGAATTTTGTTTGCAAAAAAAAGGAACATTAGAAATGCGTATTAATGTTCTTGTTCCACCAAGCATCATCAAATAATAGCATCTGTCATCAATAGCGCCTATCTGTAGTTGAAAAGTTACTATATTCCTCCAAATTTTAATAAACTACGAGTGGAATTCATGAAATTAAAAGGATATGGCCAAATGAAATTGAAAATAAAAGAACTGTTGACAAATGAACGAACTGATTGAAAAATTAGAAAATATTATTATATTCTTAGAATTCTGTTATTATGTTGATGTTGGAACATTTTGCATAGAAAAAAAAGAGAATGACTAACATGATATTGTCCAAACAAGCCCTCCTGAGCTTCAGACAACAATGCTAAATTATATTATATAACTGAACAAAAAAAAAACGGTTTTGCCGTTTAGAAAAAAAACATTCCCATACTCATAGCTGTGTAAATACACGAATAAAAATGAATTAGAGTTCACTTGAACGCAACGAACTACAATTTGAACTACAATGTCAGGAATCAAGGACTGTTTTCACTCAATGGGTATGACAGAAAGTGAATGCAGTTTGCGTTTGAAATGTGTAATGTTTGTGTGTCCGTATGCATGTGTATATTGAGTGCTCTTAATTTGTGCATTATACAGGCTTTTTTATAGTTGTGTTTGTTGTTTTATATTCTAAGTTTGTTTGATGTGAGTGCCTATATGTGTATTTTATGTGCATTTATAATTTGTGAAACAAGCAGACTCTTAGTTAGGGAGCTTTTTTTGCCTGCATTTGTGTTTGATGGTTTCTGTTTCAGTTCTGGTTCTGAATTATTACGTTTCATTTTCTGTATGTATGTTTAATCTTTCAATTTTGTAGGTGTTTGCTGTTTACGGCATCTGTTTTGTATGTGTTTGTGGGTTTGGGTTTTTGCTCCGTTTCACGAGTTGTTCTTGGGATTTTCTTGCTGAGCTAGACTGTTGACGGCAAAAGCTATGTCAAGTCTTGTCCCGTTAGCAATATAGGATAGCGATCCTACTAATTGCCGTTGTGGAATTTTGTCAAGACAGTCTACTTCTTCTCTTGTTAGCTGGTCCTTTGATAGGGTTGGCGTGGACACAGGATTGCAATCTTGCATCCCAAATTTTGCCAGTACCTTGTTGATGTACTGCGTTTGGTTAAGGACCATAGAGTCATCCTGCACTCTGGTGAACTTTATGCCTAGATGTAGCTAACTGGTCCAAGTGATCGAATTTCGAAACTCGACGTTAGGATTGCCTTCGCTAGGTGACGCATCTTGGGACTCGAGGAGATGGCTGCGATATCGTCGACATATACTATGAGTACGAGCAGACCTTTCCCCTCATGGATGTAGAAAACACATGCATCAGTCCTGGACCTCTTCATTCCTTGCTTCCAGACCTCTTGGGCGAAACGACTGTACCATCTACGCCCACTTTGTTTTAAGCCGTAAAGACTGGGTATCACTCGGCACACTTTGTCTTCTTGGCCCTCTTTAACGAAACTTTCAGGCTGGTCCATGTATACAAGTTCCTCGTTGCCTAGGTAACCATTTAAATATGCTGTAGTAACATCGTATTGGTCTACGTAGTAATCTTTCTCGATGGCTGCTGCTATTAGTAGACGTATGGTTGCTAATCCGGCAATGGGCGCGTACGTCTCGGAATAGTTTTGTCCGTATTTCTGAGCGTACACTTTGGCTACCAGTCTGGCTTTGTATCTTTCTACCTCCCCGGTTACAGTTTTCTTTATTTTTAGCACCCACTTGATTCAAATGGTAAGTACTCCGGGTGGTAGGTCAACTAGTTCTTAGGTGCCTTTTGCTATTAGTGAGCCGTATTCTTTGGTCATGGCTACTTTCCATAAGTCTGCATCTGGGCCTGATAAAGCTTCAGAAACACTGCTTGGCTATTCAGGTGTGGAATACAAGACTGTTACGTAGTCCCCTGCTTTATCATCTTCAAGACAATCTTTCGTTTGGGCTTCAGAAGTATAAACATTCAAGGCTTTTCGGTCCCCCTCCGACGAAGTATCAAACGAAAGTTCTGGGATGGTTATGCCTTCCTTCAAGGCTCTAGCTCTTGTTATTCGCTGGGTAGGATTTTCTTGTATGTTTTACTTTGTGTATTTTTTGTATGTGTGAAATATCCTACCATTTTGTTTGTTTGATTAGTGATGTACATATAGGCATGTGCATGAAGTGCGGCATGTTACAATCCTTGTTCCCTGGAATTGGTATTCAAATTATAGTTCGCCGCATTCGAGTGAACTCTAATCCATTTTTATTCGTCTATCTTCACAGCTGTGCGTATGGAGGTACGAGCTCTAATGTTTTTTTAAACGGTTTTTTGATCAGTTAATTTGTTGACTTTTTCGGCTTCCGATTGTTACAGTCTGATCTATCGTGTCTACGGTACGTCTACTGTACACCCACTTTTGTTTGCAAAAAAACGGAAAATTAGAAATGCGTATTTATGTTCAAGTTCCACCCAAGCTTTGTCCCATGTTTATTATTTGATGGCAACACACTAGCATATTTCTAGATTTAGCATGTGTCATCTCGATGGGTAGTTGACTGTGCATTGTTGTAGGCAGAGTATCATGTTGTATCTAAATTCTTAATCTAGAGTTTCCTGTGGCATCGTCTACTCTGATTCCATGTCGGCAATGGCCATTCTACGACGAGCTTTGATGGTGAAGGGTCTTGCAGATCCTCTGGTTCTTGGAATTTGCAAGAAACTCTGGGCGGCCCTCCAACATGGTATGGTCACTCTACAGTGGGTTCACGGCCACACAGGTCTTGCTGGCAATGAACAAACGGAGGGCCTGGCAATACAGGCTGTGCGCTCAGAGGGTAGCGTCCTCAGTCTTGTTTTGTCCCCGAAGTCAGGTGGCCAATGATTGCAGCCTGGTTCTTTGAACAGTGGTCTGATGAGTGGTGTGCTGCTTAAAACTAAGCATAGCTTATATGGTTTGCAACCTGTTTGAAACCGGTCCTCAATTATGGATTCCTTTGTACGACTTGACGCGGCAACCTTGTCGCCAGTACCGTCTGGGGTGGGTGGACTTCCCTCATATGCCCTGTCTGCCAGGTGGAGCTCACGTGTGAACACTTTCTGCTCGTGTGCTGTACCTTCGGATGACAGAGAGGTGCCCTGGGTCCAGTCCTGCAGGCAAACCCATTGGTGTCTCATCTACTCTCTACTTCTGAGGGGCGGACAGCTATGGGCAGACTTAAGGCAATAGTGTGGTTTGTGCGAGCGATGGGTATGTGGCTTTAGGTGTTCACAAGTGGGATTAGGCTGTCTCCTTCCTTCCTCCCTAGTCTAATGACACCATACTGAGCAAGTGTCGCTCTCTATTATGATGTGGTGCTGTGGTGGTGTTGTGCTGTTGTGCTATGGTATGGGCGTGTGCGGCTACGGGTTGATGCCTTGGATGCGCCTCAGTGAATGAGCCTGTACATACACAGTAGGTTAAGGATGATGTAGCCGTGGATGATGTGGATGTGGTGTGAAGCTTGCATGAGAGTATGCAGTGTTCAGCCGGTCTAGATTGTAGGTTTGTAAGATTGTATGATTGTAAGTTTGTAACAGTTTGTAGTGGTTAGTTATTGTAATGGGGAGCGTAGCTGCAGGCCAAGGCCAATAAACAAATCAAATCATGCTGTGGGTCGAAGCACGCGAACCGCCTCTCCACGTGAGAATGATTGAATGCCTGTGTTCTCTCGCGCTTCGGAATGTTAGTGGGGATAAGGCGACTGTGTTGGTAGGATTTTGAAGGACTACATTGGGCTGCCTCCTGCCACTTGGCTGTTCTAGTTCTAGTGCGGGTGCTTTGTTGTTACAGCATTTTTGTTCGGTCTCTCTTCACAGCGTGTCACGTGTTGTGCCCTTTTGTTCCTGGGCGTGGACTCCATCGCTGTCCTCGGTGTTTGTTGTGGACAGCGGCACACGCGATGTCTTTTGTCATGCTACCTTTGATAGGGTGATGAGCACCGGTGGAGTTGGTATATCGATTCCGTCGCTGAAGGTGTTCTACAGCATGTGCTTGCGGGCGGAGTTCTCGAGCAGTTTGTCTGAGCTCTGTGCTATTTCCGTTGCACTGGGTGTCGCTGTAGATGTCGGTCTGGGCTCCTTTACAATCTATATGGATTCATGGGATGCGAATGCGTATCTACGACGGGCTATTGAGAGTCAAGATCTTGCTGATCCTGTTCTGCTATAGGTGTGCACGAAGCTTTGCGCTGCGTCCAGGGGTGGCATGGTTGCTGTACGATGGGTGAAGGGGAATGGGGTTATCTCTGGAAATGAGCAGACAGACGGCTTAGCCAGGGTAACTGCGGAAAATGAGGGGATGCTATGGTGCCGATGTCGTTGCCGAGTGCCAGACTTCCTACGCCACAGATGTGGCTTTTGGCGGAATGGGATATAGTTTGTTCCACATTATGTTTTCAGAAATGTGACTGGATGACGACTCGTTTCCTTGCACTAAGAGTGAAAAAACATGTGGGTATCACACTTGTAGACTCTACACAGTTACTGATAAGAGTTTACGAATGGGATGTTTACAGATTTTTTGCACTCGTAGTGGAAGAAAACGTGGCGTCATACAGTCAGTTTTCTGAAAACATAATGTGGAACAAAGTATAGGGAGTGGTTCCTTTGTCGGTAGGTCAGGCATGATCGTGTGAACCCCTGTGCTTCTGTTTTCCAGGCTCCCCTGCTCGTACCCTGCTCCTCTCCACTCTGACGTTTCGCTGTTGTTAGCGGTGCAAAATAGGTGTGTTGTGTGCGTTGTCTACGGCTAGTATTGTGTCCCACTGCATGATTGCGCTGGATTTTTTGAAAAAGGTGCATGGCTTCGTGCCATTGCTCTGAATAAATTCATTAATTTCATTCATGTTGCAAGTTCGAGTTTCCACTTGACGGTTGTGTCGCAATTTTAATATGTTTTTTTTCATGCTGTTCTGTTCAATGCCAGGAACGGGGGGTTCAGTGTGGTGGGTGCACTGGTCTACTCGGTGGCTCAGTGTTTAGTGTGTTGTGTTTGGAGGGTAAAGGCGATTTTTGTTTACTTTAGTTTAGTTTTGTAAGTCTCTAGGATTGAGTGTATGGCGTTCAGGCATATTAGATTTAAATAAAGAAATCAGTAATCAGTACCATGGCAAACAATTGCGGAAACAATTCAACTGGCTTCACGAAGCTCTCATTGAAGAACTAAATAAGTCATTCAGTCATGTCGGCCGCCCAATTTTGAGGCCAGAGGCCTCAAAATTAAAGACTTCACACTCTATAGTTTAAAACTTGGAGATTTAAGCGAAGACCAAGACCATTTCATTTTGGTTCAGCACAATGAGTTAACAGAACAGAAGTTGTTTATTGGGGCCACAGCCCTAAGCCAAGTACCCCCACAAATTAATACACTGATAAATTATATCCAGTAACAACTTCTGCTCACCAACCTCATCTGATGGAATACTTTTAGGGACTAATTGTCCCAATCACACAACGAGTTAATGGTAATAAGTGTGTTTAGCAAAGAGGTATGCGCCCTCCTTACCTAATTACAGCACAAAAGCACAAAAATACAAAAACAGCAGAAAAGCAGAAAACATCCTACAATAATATTGAGCATAATCCAATAGTCTAATTTGACATGCCACATGCCATCCATGTACACACTGTACACCCACTCCACCATGAACATCCACCTCTTCACTGTAGCATCACACATAGTCACTCCATATTTGCCTCTATTCTCCACTTGGACCACTGTGCACTGCCACTGTATACTTGTGCACTGACACCATCACACTATATGCAGTGTCATTAGTGTACTAGAACACGCTGTGCACTATGAGGCTTGTCAGACTCCACTGTGTACCACTTCTGTGCAGCTCCTCTGCATACTTGCTGCGGTGCTACTCCACTGTGTACACTTTCCTATCACACTATTCTACTCTACTATGCACCAATATTTGTGTACCTCAACTAGATACCACCTATCCCATAAACAGGGTGCATATTGTAATCAGATTGGTTTACCAGTAGCTTTCACATACCCGGCAACAGCACAGGGACAGGACATACCACCCGGGTCAGTAGCGCTGAGTAGAGTTTCTAGCATAACTCCACTACCTACCCACTTGTGAAGTTGCATACGCACTTAGTTGAACCCAACACAGTGCAGCATAAGATGGGTCACGGTGCCAATTTCACGGCGCCTAACCTGTGCTGACGCAAAGGGAGCAGTGAGTGTCCAGTTCGCAGCCTAGAAAGTAGATGTCACATCCAATACGGTAACTTGCGGAGCACGGTGTCCTAGCAGCTCACTGGTTGAATGCTATACAACATTCGACCTGTTTCAGCTGCAGACCATTCTTTGTTCCATTAAGCCAGAGTCCATGCTCGAAGGGTTACCCTGTGGGAGGCAGGCGACAGAACCAAGGCCATCCTACTTATGGCGACATCAACTGCACTCCGTGTCACTCCGTTTGCATACTCATTGTATCTCACACCACTATGGCCTCTTACCCACTCAAGTGTTGGAACAGTAACTTGATAGGTAGTCTACAGCTTCCAACATATTGTGAAGACAGTCGGATCATTAATTTGCAAGGAAGCCAAAGAACTTTGTATTTGTAACAAACAGGACCGCGAGTACGAGATGATTGTAATCGCTGACAACTGCTGATCCAAGGTAATATCCAAGGCTACAGATATTGCAGCCATTCCATGGCAGGCCATTCCATGGACACTCCAGGGCCATTTCAGTCCTTGTCATGGCCCTGAAAGACGCATCACAAAAGATGCGACATGCCATTGGGCAACGCACTCCAAATACAGAAAGCATACTTGGGCACCAGACCTAAGGGCAAGGGGGGCAGATATAACTCACACTTATGCCACCCACAAGATCGTGGTACGCCAGAAGTGACATTCCTCTACCTGCAGTACATAGATTACGGCACTCCCGTTCACTGAGCATAGTGTAATCATTTAAAATTCTGGTTATCAGGGCATCTCTCCCACGGCTCAGATTCCGGACACAGAAAGCAACAAGCAACTCATCTGCTCTTAGGTGAAGTGGAGGTTACCCAGCCTCAACCCAGAGGGCATGGACAGGAGTGGTGACGAGACATCCAGTTATAATTCTCAAGCAGCAGTTAACACTGACTTGCAGACAACGCAGGTGATGACGTGCAGTTGCCATGAATGGGAAATTATATTCTACTACCGCTCGTGTGTGCGCTCGATATGCACACATCAGGAAATTCCGATTTACTGGGTCATTGCCTGCAGAATCGGAACCCGAGAATCTACTTTTTATCTACTTTTTATTGTGTTGGCTAACCAGTCTAGATCACTGTCTAACCAAACACCCAGGTACTTAACCAACCTTTGGGACGGCTCTGATGCACACACCTTTGACGTTAACATAACAGGGGTCTATCGGACTACAACTGAAGGAGAAAAAAATCTCGAGCTCTGTCTTCACTGGTGCTAAAGACAGACCACGCGAGGAAAGCTTTACAATTATTGTATCCAGAGCTTCCTGAATGAGTTGAACCAAGTCTACGGGATGCAGTTCTAATAACCATAGTGCTACGTCATCAGCATAGCAAACAATGCTGTCTTAGGCTGACAATGCTAACTCAAAACAAGATACAACGACAATGTTACTTTCCCCGTGCCCAACTATCGTTCCATCTTGTACGAGATGTTTAGGTTTGTCTAGGCTGTTTAGATTAGGGTCGTTGTTGTTTAGATTTAAGTGATTTAGATAAAGCGTTGGATGTAACGGTCCATAGGCTCTTGTAAGTAAATAGCCTAAAAGTAAAAGTAAGTAGTCTCTAATTCAATCTTGTGTGCCTCGTTTTGTTGTCGCACCATTGTTACATATTGCAGCATTGTTAGCCGCTGCACTGTTATGTTGATTGGGACTCGTGTATTAGTTTTTATTTAGATTGAGCGATTGGCTTCAGGCTACTGCTTCAACAAAGTATTATTCTCACTTTCCTCTTGTCCAATTTTGTGAAAATTCTCGTCCACAAACGAACTCTAGTTGATTTTGTATTGTTGCAGGCAGAGACCTGGAAGGTCGTGATTCTATTAGTAGGCTTTGGTCAGTTCGTGATTTGTACGAGCATCAGGAATGAGAATATGATGTGAAACCCGCCTTATTCTCCTTGTCCTCTTCTCCCTTCTCGCTTCTCTATGCGGCTTCGGGCTGGGCTGTGGTATTCGGTTTATGATGGTTGTTATGGCTTGGTGGTATTGAGAGGTGTTTGGTGAAGTTTGTAGTTCTGCGTGGGTCTGTGTTCTGTGTACTGCGTAGCTAAGTAGCTGTGTAGCTGAGTTTGTCCCTTTGGATCGGTTGAATTGTGAAGCGGTGCAGGATGTGTGGCCTAGGGCCGATTTCGTGCTAAAATAAAATTAAATTCACTAGAAGATACATTGGTAGGGTCGACTGTGAAAGTGGGCCCGGTTAGACCAGTAAGTGGTGTGTGAAAGAACAGTGTGGGACTGCATGGTGTAACAGTGATCAATGAGTTGGGCTTGGGGAGCAGTGTGTCAGAGAGTGGTGTGCATCAAAGTGACAATGGAGGAAATAGTGCTCCAGCAACCGCAACTTGTGCAGAAGTATTGTGTTGGCTGTGGAGTGGTGAGGAACCCATAACTGTCGTAGAGCAACTAGTAGATGTGACCAATGGAGTAAATAGTGCTGCAGCTAGTGCAACTTGTGGGGAAGTGTGCCCGACCATTGGGGATAAGATGGTGTGGATCGATGAGGAATCCATGGCTGGTGTTGAGCACCTAGTGGATGTGACCGGTGATTCTATTGTGAGTAGTGGAAAAGAAAGTCGGTCCAGTGAGTCCAGTGATTCCAGCACTTTGTACGGTGATACTGAATTGCTTCGTATGGCAGTGTCATCTTAGAGCCTATTGTAACCTTATTATTCTCCTCATTCATTTTATGCACGTTGAATGTCAGGGGCATGGGGAACAAATAAGACGGAATTTGAAAGTTTACGCTCAAAGGTTGACATTTTAGATTTAATAGAGACGAAGCTCACCATGGGTGTCATCCTAGTATTGAAAGATTTTGTAGGAATCGCTGGGCCAGCTAATTTAGAGATCAGAGTGTACATTCGGGATTGGGTGCTCTTTTTCCTATCCGCCCTCATTGTAGGGGTGTGAGTGCAACGTGTGGTGAGGAGCAGGGTGGCTGATTGTGGGTGTGGTGCACATCACAGGATGCGTTTCCTGGCAAGAGTGGGTGGTGTGGGTTGTGTATCTTCCCAGGCCACTGGTACTGGTGGGAAACTTTAATCAACATCACTGGCAGTGTGGTAGCAGGTGCTGCGACACCCAGGGTAGGATTATTGCGGACACACTGGAGTAGCTTGACCTTACGGCCATTCAGAAGGGTACCCCAACATTCGTGCTGTGGTACAAGGTGGATATAAACAGTTTATTTTGGACATGTTCTTGTGTACCAGTGACTTGTCCTCGACTGACATTAGGTGGAGTGACCATTTTCCTGTGGCACTGTCTTGGGGTGGTACGAATTCTAGGGTCCTGGATAGCTGCCAAAACTTGGTCATGCCGGTTGTTGAGGCAGGCGATTTTGACCTTGGATAAGGGAAATGGGTTAAGGGGAGAGAGAAAGGGTGCCGTAAGGGTAAGGGACTGGAAGGCGTAGGTGCGATGTCGCTTGGGGATTTACGGTCTGTGTCGTGGCAGACAGGGACAGATGTTGTGTGTGGCAGCAGGTTAGGTGCTTCCAGTCTGATCATAGGCGGTACGAGTAACGTGATGTCGCCCAGGAACTAGGTTCCTCCTCCATCAGGAATGGATGCAGTCTGGAGTTAGGCATTGTGAACGTGTCTCAAGGTCTTTCTCTCTCCCGGGCTTGTGCCCTGGTCTGCCCAGAATTCTCGTCCTACTGAGCTTGGGTTTACGGGGCAGTCGGTGAAGCCCTAGTTGGCCATCGGATGGCTGAGGCTTTCAGTGGTAATTTCGCAGGGGTGTATGGTGCTCCCTATGGTGCTTCCCCCAAACAAGGTTATCGGGGAGCCCGGGGGTCTGAACCCTCTCTTGTGATGCAGGAACTTGTGGCGGCACTTGGCTCTTGTAAACTTTAGAATGGGGTTGGAATTGACAATGTATTCTATGGTGACCTGGTGGGGTTGGACACAGCGGTCAAGAGTCTCTCCTGTCGCTTTACCAGTTGCTTTGATAGGAAGCCAGTGTGTCATTCCTGGCTGTTCTTGGTCCTGACTCCAGTGCTGGGCAGAGGTAAGATCCGGACCATGGTCACAAGCTATAAGCCAATCGTGGTTCTCTCGTGAGGGTATAAAGTGTAAGAGAAATGCTGATAAACCATGTGGTCTGGCAAATCGAAAACTCGGGTGGCCTCTTCTGTGCTGAATTTCGGTTCGGACAGAATTGTGGTGCTCAGGATGCGATGTTACTTCTCGAATCAGGCATCAGGGTGGCCTCGGTCAATGATTGTTTTGCCGTCGCGGTCTTCGTAGACATTAAGGCCAGCCACCTGATAGCGTGTGTGGGCTACTTTTCGGATTGTTTGGGTGTTGGCAGGAAGCTTAGGGCTGTGGTAAGTGCCATGCTTAGCAGACGAGCATTTGTTACCATGGTGTGGAGTGCCTGTTCTGGTGTGAGATCTACAGAACGGGGCCTCCCTCAGGGTAGCTGCTTGAGCCCTGTGTCATTTGCTGTGGCTATCCATGATGTACTGCTTCAGTTGAACTCGGTGATCAGTGTGGTCACCTATGCAGATGATTTTACCGTTTTGCTTGTGGCAAGCACCTGCAATCCGTCTTGGTGGCTTTGGAGATGGTTGTGGCCTCAGGTTCTCGGGCTGTAGCCGCTATGGGCCTCCAGTTGACTAGTCCGAAGGCAGAGGTAATGATTTTCTATTGAGGTAGGACATGGGAGGGGTCAGTAATGGTTGATGGTACTCAGCTACGGGCCAAGTCAAAGGTACAATATTTGAGTTTCTGGCTTGGCCCACAGCTCCAATGGACACAGTATGCTGTGGTTGTCAAGGCTATGGTTAATATTTTTAGGTCCTTTACCGGTTACAAGGTGGTTGCCTAGCATGGCTCCATCGTTTCCTTCTATAGAGTGTACAAGCGCTCATGTGCGGATTATCATCTCCCAGTCTTGGCAGTCTCTAGGCGGGCTGTGCAGGGCGTGCTGGTGTCACTGTCTCTGGAGGTGACTGGTTGTCTGCAGTCAACTCCTATCCTAGCGTTGCATGGTGAAGCGGGCGATACCCCAGTGTCCTTGCGTGCAAAGAAGCTGCTGGTCAGGGCCTATCTGTGTGCGGTTGCACAGGGTAGGGGAGATCTTCTAGGTTGCATCCTGTTGGATTACATAACTCTGTCTCAGGGTGCCTGGATCTGCTGGGTTGGTCATGATGCGTCGCTGCTGTAGCATGACGAGCTGAGGGAATTTTCTAGTCCAAGCATAGGGCTCTTCAAAGCACTGTGGGTGTGGTGTACTACGGCAGTCCCCAGGCTGCAGGTGGGAGTTCCCACTGGGGGTCGAGTAGCGAACTTTTGCAATGCTTCTTTTTTTAGTGGCGGGTTCAAAGGAGGGGTAGGGGTATGCATTCCGGATCACCGATTGTAGTACTATTGTACTCTTAACTTGCTCCCTTTAGCATTTGTCGGGGAGTTGGTGGCGATTTCGGTGGCACTGGATATTGATATGGATGTACAGCTGCCAGAGTTCATCATTCTCATGGACTCTCTGGCATGGTGGGCTTTCTGCATCATAGCTTTGCGATGGTGCAGTGAACCAACCCAATTGCATTTGATATTGGGTGAAAATTCTTCACTGTCTTTCAGTTGGACCGGGTGGTCTCGATCAGGTGGATCAGGGGCATTCTGGCTGATTCGGAAATGAGCTGGTGGATGATCTAGCCAGACAGGGTTTGTCGGGTGGGGCACCTGGTATGAATTTCTCCCTGGGACTGATACCCTGGACCGAGTGCCAAGGTGGTAGCCGGTATTTTCAATGCTGAGGAGGAATGGTCCACTGGTATGGTAGGACGCATCCAGTGCTGAGGAGGATTGGTCCACTTGTAATGTAGGATGTCTTATATGGTGTGCACCCCAGTATATCATGTCCTAGGCCTCTCAATGGTTTTTCTTTGCGTGATGCATGTCTGCTTTCTAGGTTGTGCCACTATGTGCACATTTGTTTTCGTTGGGTTGGATGGGTTCGCCACTGTGCATGTAGTGGTGGGGAGGAGTGCATCACTTTCTGTTTGATTGTCCTCTCTGGGTTATGCAGTGACACTTTATTCTCTACTGCTTCTCGTTGTCACATTTGAGAATAGCCACTTATTGTTGAAGGTCCTTACAAACAAAACATCACTGTTAACTCTGCCAATTATTGATGAATGTCCTTAGAAATTTAATACCACCGTTAACAGTTGCCCACCGCCCCGTCGCCACTGAAGCCTCCGAGAATACCACTACAGACCTCAATAGAACAAAGGTTAATGAGATTCCCGCTGTGGACTTCAATAGAATAAGGATTACCGAGATTCCCATTGCGGATATGCAAGCAAACAAACAAACAAACGAACAAACCACGATCTTATTTGTGTAGATTACCATTTGAGAGGCAAATACAGTGGTGTCGCCCTTGTTAATTATAATATGCAGTACATATTTAAGGATACATTTTTAATTTTTATGAATAATTTTAAAAATTATGACGGGTCTCAGTTATTCCATCTAATGCTGAAAGATTCACAGCCACTCAAGTAGGCAATTTTAGATTCTTCGATAGCTTTCAGTTTTTACCCGTTTCACTTAGTACGTTAGTATAGATAACCTGATCAACTTTCTAATTATGAAAGAAATCTTTCCTAATACGCATTCTTTCTTCACTTGAAAAGGTGTTCATCTTATACGCATTGCGATTCATTAAAAAGGTTTGGTGAACTGCTTTACCCGAAAGGAGGCTGTTTATTCCGACCTCACACAGTCTCACTATGAGTATACTCACTTTCCTGCAGCTTCGGACAAAATAAAATGTGAACCCATTGGAGATTATCACGACATGTGCATTTTGGCCGACTCTGTGTTGTAGATCGATATTTTCGAACATTTCATAACAATCAGTCTTCAATGGTACAAGTTAGATCCTTGCCAGTTTTACATTATTCTTGGTCTGTCGTGTTGTAGGCAGAAATACACACGATGGCAGCCAAGACAATCAACTAATAGAGGTGTTATCCCAATGCATCAGAGGACATCCTCAGATGACGTCAGAGAGCATTCATATGTGACGTGCTGTGGCATCGTGGTACATACACCACAGTTTCTATTTCCCGTGCTGCCAACACACGATAGTGCTCGATTTTGTTTTTCTACTTTTTTGTGCTAGGTAACTTCAGGAATAATAAACCATTAGCTACTAAATTTGCCTTTCCTGCGATATGCTGGAATGTTAGTGGTATCTATTAAACATAAGCACCCAGCGTTGTACTCAGGCAGCAGCCATTTACCGCTGGGGAATACCGCTTTTTCGCCAAAAATCCAATGCAGTGCTGTTTGATTCGATTGCTAAGCAAAAACGCTTCACTCCCCAGTATACACTCAAAAAGCGAGTAACTCTGTTTGGCAGGTGTCAGCTTTTGTTAAACAAAAGCTGTTTTCCTGTTGGTTTATCGCTCCCATTAGCAATCACATGCATCACACAAATTCTGATTCTGTAAGAGGATGCGTCACACACTAATTTCAACTTAAGTTTTGGATTGTAGTGCATGAGGATTTTAGATTACACAAAAATTTCTGACAGTTTCCACAGCCCGACTCCCATTTAACCTTTGGGCTTAAAAGCCTATAACTGGGGACAGAACTCGAGCAAGGTTGGGTAAATATTTGGAATATGGATTAATAAATCCCCCAAAAATGTGTAATTCGTAGATATTTGTCTGATTAACAATAGCATCAACCACTTCAGGTAGCATGTGCATGCCGTCTTTATCTGTGATGTGTCCTAAATAATTCAGACTTGTTTGTGACAGTTTGCATTTCTCGATTCCAAGGCAAAACCCTTAGCTTTTTAGCACTGTTAACAAATCATTAAGTGCATCATTGTGTTTCCCCTTGTAAGCCCAACCATTAGACATTGAAAAATCCCTGGGCTGTTAGCCAATCCCAGGGAAACCCTTAACCATTTAAATAGGCGTAACTGTGTATTTTTAATCAAAATTTCTTGTGCCCTTGGATCAAGTTCAATTTTCAAAAATGCGTCCTTGAAATCTATAAGGCTAAACGTGTTACAGCCTGCAAGTTCGCTAAATAAATTGGCAACTCTAGTGACAGGATAATGGTCAACTTCTAACTGTGGATTTACAGTAGTGCTCTAATTGTCAACTACTCTAACTTGACTATTGGGTTTATGAATAAAACAATTGGTGTAGCCCACTCGCTTTTTTTGTGTTTGGCTCCAAAATACCTAAGGTTACCAGTCGTTTTATTTTGCCATTCACTTTATCTTTTAGTGCTAGTGTTACTGGAGTAACTTTTTGAAAAACAGTTTTCGTATCAGCTTTTAGCTTTATCTTTGCTTTGTAATCTCTGAACTTTCCCAGTCATACCTGAAAAATTTCAGAAAACTTGTCTACAACAGCCCAACAGCCCAACAGTGGTGGACGTTCATTACTAGCTACTAAGGTATCCATGAACTCAGTTTGATTTTCGCATTTAAGTTTAATGTTAATACTACAAAGAACTTTTTCACTCGATCCATCAAACTGTTTCATAGCTATTGCAAGTGGTGTTTGTGTACAATCTTGGAAATAACGCTCACTCACACCATGAAATTGGAATGATAGTTCCGTCACAACCACTATCTACTTCAAATGGTTGATGAATATCATTGACCACACAATCCAAAGCCCTTTTGGCTTCTTTCGTTTACTTCATCACGTTCGTCAAATTCAAACTGAGTGTGTTGTTTGATATACAGGGTGAGTCAGGAGTTCGTATCAGGGGCCAGCATTTTGTAGCAATGAACATTCCTTCAATAATAAGTTGGTTGACTTGCAAAGTGGCCCAGAGGCTATTTGACCATGCGTGAGTGAAAGAGGGGGGGGGGAGATGAGGCTTAATGGCGCGTCGACAGCTTGGTCATTAGCGCCAACCTCAGTCACAGTGCAGTGGTTCAGGTTGCCACTGCACCACACATTACAGAGATATTATTCAAACCCCTAATCTAAATCTTGTCATACATCTGTACCTCCTGCAAAAATTGAAAAACACCGGACAGGAGGACAGACTTATCGCCCAATTGACGCACAATGTCATGCGGAAGCCAAAAGCTCTGCAGAAAACACAGAATAGCCTGATGGAAGGCGATGGGCAACCGTCACTCCCTTACACACACAAGCACAAGCCACGCCAGTGTTTGACTTCGACCCATCAGTAAACAGCCGCTGATAACCGGCGTACTGAGAACACAGCCGCCGGAACTCCTGTAAGTACCTTGCTGGTAGAGTGGAACCCTTCGGGAGGGACGCCAGAGCGAAAATGAAAATGCCACTTGGGATAAGCCAAGGGGCCACTGGCATCCTCCCAAGCCTCAAGACGCTGGGCATTTCAAAGGGTATCTCCTGACAGGACTGCTGGAGCCTATCGCCGAAATCACCCTTACCCACCCTGCGTCTACCGGCTTGCAAGTCTGGCCCAAAAACCATGGTCCAAGCAGGACTGGATTCCACAGCACGTAAACGCACAGCATACTGAATGGCCAGCTTCCGCCGACGAATGGCCAATGGTGGCTCCGAGGCCTCAGCATAGAGGCTGACCACTGGAGAAGTTCGAAATGCCTCAGTCGCCACACGCAGGCCACTGTGATGCACAGTGTCCAACATCTGGAGAGTCGAGTCACTAGCTGAACCATACACCATGCACGCATAATCAAGTTTGCTGCGGACAAGGGCTCGGTAGAGGCGCAACATGCCAGTGCGATCGGCACCCCATGAAGTGCCCGACAGGACCCGCAAGATGTTAAGCGCCCGCAAAGCCTTGTCTTTAAGTTGACGCAAGTATGGAAGCCAAGATAACCTGGAATCGAACACGAGACCCAGGAAACGTGCCTGTGGCACAACAGGAATCTGCGCCTGCCCCAAGTACAGGCAAGGATCTGGGTACAGTGTTCGTTGGCGGTAAAAGTGAACGCACACAGTCTAGTCCGGAGAAAACCGGAAACCATTACTGACCGCCCAGGTCTGGACTTTGTTAATCGCCAGCTTTAGCTGCCGCTCGCAGGTCTGCATGCGAGCTGCCCGAAAGCGCAGGCCGAAGTCATTGACAAACAATGACTGCGGAACAGCAGCTTGCTGAGCAATGGGGTTGACCCCAATAGCAAACAAGATGACACTAAGAACACCTCCTTGAGGCACACCATTCTCCAAGACAAACGGGCGGGAAAGAGTCGCCCCGACACGAACACGAAAAGAACGGCCTGAGAGGTAAGCGGAAAGCAACAATGGCATCTGTCCCCTCAAGCCACAGTTATAGAGATTACGGAGAATCCCATAACGCCAGGTCGTATCATAAGCCTTCTCCGAGTCAAAGAAAACCTGGAACAGATGTTGATGCAGGCGAAAAGCCTCCCTCACATCCGATTCAAGGGCAACCATATGGTTGACCGAAAACGTCGAAAGCCACACTGGGACGCAGATAAGAATCTGCGTGATTCCAGCACCCAGACCAACCTCTCACTGACCATTCCATAAGTTTATAAACACAGCTAGTCAGAGCGCTTGGGCGATAACTGGAAGGAGCAGTAGGGCCTTTGCCCGGTTTCACAATCGGGATGACCACTGCTGTCCTCCATGCTGCCGGAACAGAGCCTTCTGCTCACACACGGTTGAACATCTCCAGCAAGAACTGCTGGGAGGCAAGAGGCAGATGTTTCAACAGCTGATAGTGAACATCATCAGGCCCTGGGGCGGAGTCATGCCACTTGGACAAAGCTGAAACAAATTCCTGCCTGGTAAACGGTAAATTGTACTCCTCTATCCCGTCGGAGCGAAAGTCTAGAGAGTGAGCCTCTTCTCTACGCTTTATTCTGAGGAAACCAGGATCATAATGGTTATCACTCGAGACCCGCGCAAACGCAGACCGCAGCAAACTTGATTATGCGTGCATGGTGTATGGTTCGGCTAGTGACTCGACTCTCCAGATGTTGGACACTGTGCATCACAGTGGCCTGCGTGTGGCGACTGGGGCATTTCGAACTTCTCCAGTGGTCAGCCTCTATGCTGAGGCCTCGGAGCCACCTTTGGCCATTCGTCGGCGACAGCTGGCCATTCAGTATGCTGTGCGTTTACGTGCTGTGGAATCCAGTCCTGCTTGGTCCATGTTTTTTGGGCCGGACTTGCGAGTCGGTAGACGCAGGGTGGGTAAGGGTGATTTCCGCGATAGGCTCCAGCAGTCCTGTCAGGAGATAGCCTTTGAAATGCCCAGCAACTTGAGGCTTGGGGGGATGCCAGTAGCCCCTTGGCTTGTCCCAAGTGGCATTTTCATTTTCGCTCTGGCGTCCCTCCCGAAGGGTTCCACTCTACCTGCACGGTACTTACAGGAGTTCCGGCGGCTGTGTTCTCAGTACGCCGGTTATCAGCGGCTGTTTACTGATGGGTCGAAGTCAGACGCTGGCGTGGCTTGTGCTTGTGTTTGTAAGGGAGTGACGGTTGCCCATCGCCTTCCATCAGGCTATTCTGTGTTTTCTGCAGAGCTTTTGGCTCTCGGTTTGGCGGTGGAATGGATCCTTGGCCTTCAGGGCACACATTTCATTATCTTTAGCTATTCCATGAGTGCCCTGGAGTCCTTGGCGAAATACAATCCTCGGAACCCCTTGACACAACGTGTCCAAGCTTTGCTTTCCCGCTTGCCTGGCCAGCGGAAAACCGTGCTTTTCTGCTGGATCCCGGGCCATGTTCGGATAGGTGGAAATGAGCAAGCGGATTCTGCAGCAAAAGGGGCCCTTTCTGGCCCTCTCGGTAGGGATCTCAGGCTTGTTCCCTCGGACGCTTTTCCAACTCTGCGTCTGAGGTTACATGCTTTTTGGCAAGCCTCGTGGGATGGACAGGATGGCAATAAATTACGAGCTATTAAAGGCACTGTTGAGGAATGGCACTCGGCGTGTCGCTGCAGTCGCCGTGAGGAGGTGGTGTTGGCCGTTTGCGCATTGGTCACACTCGACTTACTCACTGTTTCCTTTTGCGGGGGGTTGACCCTCCTGAATGTTATTGGTGTCTTCGGCCACTTACGGTCCGGCACTTCCTTGTTGATTGTTGCCATCTTGATGGTTTTCGTCGTCGTTTCCATCTTCCGCATGACATTGTGCGTCAATTAGGCGATAAGTCTGTCCTTCTGTCCGGTGTTTTTCAATTTTTGCAGGAGGTACAGATGTATGACAAGATTTAGATTAGGGGTTTGAATAATATCTCTGTAATGTGTGGTGCAGTGGCAACCCGGACCACTGCACTGTGACTGAGGTTGGCGCTAATGACCAAGCTGTCGACGCGCCATTAAGCCTCATCTCCCCCCCCCAAACGCAGACGCAAGACAGTCGGCGATATCCGGCACAGAAGAGATCACGGAATTCGCTACCTTCAGCTGTGAAACCGGGGAAGACACGTTCCTCCCCGAGATCTGGCGCACCTTCCGCCACACCTGCTGAGAAGGCGTGGAGCGCGTGATCGACGAAACATAAGCTGTCCACGAAGCACATCTAGCCTCACGGATGACATACCTGGCACGGGCCTGACAGCGCTTAAAGGCTACAAAGTTGTCAGTAGTTGGGATGACCGTAAATGCACGCAACGCTCGCCGGCGGGCCTGAATAGCCCGCCCGCAAGCAGGCGTCCACCACGGAACAAGAACCCGCCGTGGCTGTGTGGACGAACGCGGGATAGTAGCATGAGCAGCAGCAAGGACCACGTCAACGAAATGAGTGGAAAGTTCATCCACATCAAAAAAGTCCTCAACCGCACGCTGAAATACAGCAGCCTCAGCAAAGGCTGACCATTCAGCACGTTTAAGCGCCCACCGGGCTGGCCTGGAAACCACAGAACCCCCATTGTGTCGTGGACAACACAACGGGGAGGTGATCGCTTCCATGCAGATCGGCAGTGACAGCCCAAGTGAAGTGAACTGGGACGGCCAGCGAGCAAAAGGCTAAGTCCACTGCTGACCAATTGCCCGTGGCCAGGTTACAGTGTGTCATGGCTCCATCGTTCAGGATGCAAACAGACCCCCTCTGCATCCACTCCTCAAGGATCCTCCCTTTGTTGTCTGTATGAGGTCC
>JAHWFP010153537.1:9539-20299 GCA_023313725.1 Lithobius niger | reverse complement strand
ATAAAACAACTTCTGTATGAAAGTTTGGGCATTTTAGCTGATACAGGCCAGTTAAATGATAATGTTTACTCGCCATTTTTCTATATCTAGTCACCAAACAGGAAACCTTCCCCCCCCCCCAACCATTTGAAAGGGTTATTATGAAATGGGTGATCAAAGCAGTCACTTGTTTCTGAGGGAAATTATTAAAGAAGAAGAAGAAATCACAAAATTACGAAAAGTATGTATCAGAAACATCCGTGACTGTAAACTAAGGACCCGTATTTCCCGGGATATTTTAAAGCAAAGTTTTGCGGCAAGAATTTGTAAAATATGCAATGAAAAAGTTAATCTTTCAAAAAAAAATATGTTGCGAAATTTTGCAAAATAAAAATAACCCTCACCAAGATGCACACAGAGAAATAGAAGGTAAAAGGCACAAGTTTTTTTTAATTTAAATTCCACGTTCAAAATGGCTACCATCAACAGATGGGATCAAAATTCTTCTTAGGAAACAAGTAGCGAATTAAAAAAGTATGTTCCTTAGCACAAACGAATGTGGGTTATTGCCTTGATAGGTATTGCAATTGTTTACTGTGCGCACGTATGTGAGAAGTTTTATTTGCACCACCAGTCAAATTAAAATCAACCAATCAAGTTTTTCGTAATTTTGAACTCTTTGTCTATAAGAAATGGGAGCCAATCCGCAATGTATGGTAATCATTCTCGCCCATGAACTCCTTTCAGTTGCCAGCTAGCCGAGGGTTATGCTTGAATCTCCACGGCAGAGTAGGTGTCGTAAACCCCTATCACATGCTCCATGCTTGGTTACGGGAAGGCTGTAAACAAAGAAAGCAGTATCTAGATGGTCACACTTGACGATAATCACTGACGACGTCACATCTGATATTGTACAGATGATGTCACATCTGTACTAACGCTGACGCTGAAGTATACTTGCATACAGCAACTGAATTAGTCCCTGGTATAACCCAGTCCCATTTCACACAGACCTGTCCCGCAAAAAAGAATATTTTTCCGACAATGGCACTTACCTCATTAAGTTTCTTTTTTGCTCGTCTCGCTTTTTTTTGTGATCGCTCTAATTTTGTGTCTTGTTTGGACTGATAGACTGCATCCTGTTGAGCTGGGGTCAGACTTGCTTTCCATTGCAATTCGCTTTCTTTATACTTTTTCAATTCTGCCTGGAATTTTTCTTGGTAAGGCTGAGAAAAAAAAATTGTTGCAGGCTAAATGCTATAACAGAATACACCTCAGTGATAAATGTTGTGATATTAATGTATTTTATCCTTGAAATGTATTTTTTATCTATTTAAAAAAAAATTAAAAGCTAAAATCTCCGAGTTAACTTTTTAATCCAAACTCATGAAGAAAATTACAATAAGCTTCTGAAACTAAGGAAATACAGTTAAATGTTGAAACGAATAGATGGTGTTGGTCGACGAGGGAAACAAGCACAGCTGGTGAGTGGCCATTGCTGGTCTATGCCGACGATTCCTGGCTGTTCGCGCTGCCTGGATTAAGCGGGATTGTTGGGTGGCGAGGCCTGTCTTCGAAGATCCGGGTGGTGGATCGACCAGGGACGTGTGCGAGAAAAAGTGGCGAGGGTCATGAGGCTTTTGCCGACGCTCTACAGAATTCTCGATGAAATAGGGGAACGGCCGAAAAACAGGTCGTCAAGTTGCTGACAAGCGACAGGTGTAGTAAATGCCAAATGCGTTGAGCACTGCCACGGAGAGGAGAAAGCAGCTCCTAATTTTGGAGTTTGCCACATTCAGCTCAAACCTTTGCCTGGAGGTGGTTTGAGTCAGATTTGATGCTTCAGTGGCACATAAAGTTTGCAGCTTGGTGTTCTGCGGATTGTTCCGACAGTTGACGTATGAAGGAAACGACTGGGTTTAAATTGTTGCCGAGTTGAGGGGTCCGGATAAAAGAACGGTGCGACAGATCGCTTCACGAAGCTTACATGTGTCACTGAAGTCCGTTGAAGGCAGCTGTTTGGGTCAACTAGCTAGGCATTGTCGAGGCCATAAAGTGTGGGATGAGAAAGCTGGGCTAGGGCTGAAGGCCGAGGCAAGAGCTTCCTGATGGAGTGTCAGTTGATGCGAAGGGCGTTGGTTGGTCGGACACTGACTCCACTGGCAAAGAAGCAGGAACAATGGACGAGCAGGTCGAACCTGTCGTGAGTGATATACCACATATACGTGAATACTAAGGCTGTACCGAACCGAACAAACCGAACCGAACATGGCCGAACAGAGGGTGTTCGTTCTTTCAAACGCAAAATACCAAACCGAACATATTTTCACTTCTAATAGACGGATTTTGATGTTTGAATACACCATTTTGAAGGTTTTTTTTGCCAGCTTTCTGTTGGTCCAAACCACAAGTTCCTAGCTCTAACGGTTCAGGAGTTATAAGGGAAAATGTGAAAGTAGTGGAGATTTTTTTTATGTTTAAACAGTTTCAACATCTATGGACTTACACAAGTCCACGGGAAAATACCTACATTTGTTAAGAAACTTGTGCTTTGATGAATCTTTGTGAACTGAGCTCTTTTACATTTTAGTTTAAGATAGGTTGGTTTGGTACATTTTTGTTCGGTTCGGAAGTGTTCGGTGTTTGGCTTATTTAAGGTTTGTTGGTTTGGTTCGGTTCGGCTGAAAAATTCTCGTTCGGTACAGCTTTAGTGAATACGAACGAAGGTACGTCGTATCGTTAACAGAAGATAAGCATTAGGCCGACGGAACTATTTTTTTTAAATTTATTTATGAATTTAAGCATAAATTGACTGCATTTCATCAAACATAGTAAGCTAACAAAATTCTAGGCCATTTCAAGGCTTTTACAAAAAAAAATACCAATTTTCAAGGCTTTTCAAGCCTTGAATTTTTGGTTTTGAAATTTAAGGTTTTTCAAGGAATTCAAGACTGTGTACGAACCCTAGGTAATGATATTTCCAAATAGCACACAGAAAAAAAGAAAAAAACAGTTAAAAGAGCTAAGTATAACATACAGTGTTCTTCAGGGCTCCAATCAGGCCCGATGTTGTTTGTAATTTATATCAACAATCTGACTTGTACGACCTCCGATATCAACGATTTTAAATTTGCCAAAAATCTGAAACTTGAAACCGAGTTTGTTTCAGCTCAGCATACTGTGGCACTCTCATCAGCGATTGTAAAAGTTTCAATGTGGGTAGAAATATGGCAGCTGCACCAAAATGTGTTACACTCCACGTAGGAAGCTTAAATTTGAGTCAAACTTACTGGTTAAATGACACACCGATGCCTGATGTGAATACGGTGTGGTTTACGTCATTGAGACCTTACGGTTTAGTTTACGTGTAACCGTCCCTGCACTGCAGGAAGATACTAATCACCATAATATTGGCCCCATTCAGGTCGGATTAATCAGTTCTATTTCAGGAAGGCCAATTATCGTTGAAAAAATTTGTCGTCTGCTATTTCCACAACAATCGATGCACGTCGGACTATTTTTACCATCTTTAGTCAAGCAGCCTGTCGAAAATTCACAAATACGGTAGGATTTGTTTCTTTTTGAATTTGAGCGTGAGTTTGTCTTCTGGCCAATTATCGTAAAACTGCATTTGAAAACTCACCTTCTTTTTGGCTTCTTCCAAACTGTTCCATTCCTGAGCGATTATCTTAACGAGAGCTGTTAGTTTTACACCTGTAAAATCAGAAATGATGAAATTAACACAAAAATGATAACAATACGTGGTTAGGCCAGACGGTTAGAGGTGTGGGCCATGTATCAGCGCTAATTTTAGTTTCATTGTTTTTAAACAATAGGTTGAACGACTTACTTTCCAAGACTTGACATCTCATAAATAAAACACTTGGTTATGCACAATTTCAAATGTTTAAAATATAACAATATCTCACAAATGTTTATTAGTCATAAACTGATGATGTACGTATACAGTACACAGCACGACCAACTATCTTCCTCAGGAGCATGCCAATTTTACATGTTACTTCGCCGTGCTGCGGATAGTGTTTTGGACTATTGAAAATGCGCAAGATATTGTTATAGCTCAAACGTTTGAAATTGTGTGTAACCAAGTGCTTTATTTACGATACACAATTAGGTGTTTAAAATGCCAAACAAAGTCAAAGTAATAAAATAAACCAACAAACCTCCGACCAGTTGTTCATACTAGTGATCCCAGCCAATAACCAGATTATGATAGGTGCTGGCCTGACTAGTGTTGCGATAATGAAACGTTTCAAGCTAAATATTTCAATTACGTCTCGTTTCATTGACACTTTTAACGTGGTCTTGTAAAATTCTAAGTATCTTTAACGTTTATACCACAAACGTTAGTACAAACTTACAAATCATGTTAGTACAAACTCACGCTGGCCTGATAGGAAGCCACGTTTTCATACTGCTTCGTTTGTTATTGCACTACTACAACTGCGGAGGTGCGCAGACAGCATGAGAGACAACCCTCTCCAATGTCGGTCGCCACTCGCCATTTGGCGAATGGAAATCAGTAGTTGGCGACCTGAAATTTAGCCTTACTCGCCAAAATGGTGACTAGCAATAGAGAATGACACTCAAAGAGCGATATCTCGGGAACCGTACAAGTTAGAGACGAACGGTTTGCGGCGTTATGCTCAGATTTATAAGGGCTACTAACTACTTTATTTTTATTATTAATACCGGGGTTAAAGAGAATTTTACAATTTCGTAATTGCATGAATTAGAAAAACAATGCATCGTGCAAGATGTCATTGGCATGTGGCGAGTGCTTTGTAAGGTCTACTGGCCAAGTGGCGACTGCTATTGGTTTCACATTCGAGAGGGTTGATGAGAGAGCTTGATAGTTGGTGTTCTCAATAAATTTTGCCCCCAGGCACGCACTCACCACGTCTGAATGAGCCCGCCCATGTGAAGACTTCGACGCTGAATAGCATTAGCTTTCACAAATTTGCTATACATAAAATATATACGAGTAGAGCCAGTAATTTTAACGCATTTAAACATGATTCACCTTTGAAGATGCCTCGTAGGTTGCCTTGGTTTTGGTGTTGTGCGGTGTCGCCGTAAGATGCCACCACTTACTTCGTTGCGCTTTGTTGTGATTGGCTGTCACAATGTTCGCCTATGGTTCAGCGCAACGAAATAGCCCCTCACGTAGGTTCTGCACAAGTGAACCTACCAACTTCCTACAAATAGCCACCTTTAGCCAGTGGCGGATCCAGTGGTGGGTTAGGGGTGCAGTTGCATCCGCACGCTCCAATCTGAGACGGGCAACCCCCCCCCCCCCCCCCCCAGCGGCTGGATCAGCGCCCCTATGATAATGCGATACACTCATTACGCTCACCAGTCGAGATCCACCACTGCTTTTAGGAATAAGAAAGCATTCAGGGGGCCCTTCACTTTCCATTACCTGCTGCACGATGCATGGTTTTTCAAATTTATCCACTTATGAAGCTGTATAATTTCCTTTTACCTCATTATTAGTGCAGAACAAATAATAGGCTAGGCGTACCACTTATAAATCTGATCATAATGTCGCAAAGAGTTTATCTCTAGCTAATTAGGTTCTCAAGATATATCACTATTTTGAGTTTCAGTCTCTTGCCAGTTCTCTTTTTGGCTAGGATGGCAAAATTCAGATGGCAACTGTTTCTATTCGTGAAACGGTGAGTGACAATGGAGAAGACGGTTGCTTATTCACGGAAAGTTTTTCCTTTAATAAATTATTCTCACGCAATTACAAAAAAGGCACATGAGTGGGGTTGCTCAAAATTAATTTACCTTTGCCTTAAGAGAACGTACCTGGCGATCGCTTTGTGTATTCTGGCATTTGTTCTGTGACATACTGTAAGTAGGCCGTTTTAGGCCGTTTCGGAGGTGCAGGAACAACTATGATGGGGGCTGCATCAGTGCGAATGCCTGCCACAGACGTGTGAGTATGAGAATTGGCTGGTAGTCTACAAACAAATGAAACAGTTTATCTTTATAAAGGCAAACACAAACATTAACCCTTTAAGGACTACAGTTGCGCTAAAGACTTACAACTGACTTGTATAAAAAAAATCAGAGCTTCTCACTCACTTGAAGTAAGAGAATGAAACATGTCTCATTTTTTTCTTTAATGATTTGGCCTTCGTATCCCATTTTTCATTTTACTGTGATTGACTAGAAGTTTCATATCTGACCAGTAGAAGAGCTCTAAACAGTGGTTATACAGCGGGCGCATTCGGGTGCACCCGTCCTTAAAGGGTTAACACCCTAGGTACAAGCGGGCTATCTGGGGAAGGGGATGGAGGGGGGCAACGAAAAAAAGGACCAAAAGGGAAAGGGCACCAAAAAAAGACAAGCACTATTTTTCCGACCCTGCATTCGGAGGTCTAAAAAAAAATGTCTATCTGAACGGCATCAGTAAAGGTTGGGGGGTTGGACACTGCATCTATGTGCGGATGCCCTTGATTAAGACGTAGGGAGGCTATTTAGGACACAGCAATATTCAGTTGTTGGAGCAAGAGGCACATAAATTTTAATTTTACATTCAAAAAATTTAAACAGGGTTCCCACACAAACATCTTTAAAAAAATTCCCCCGCTTTCCTAGGATTCCCAGGCTGAAAACTGAATTTTACCCTGACATTTGATAACAACAAAAAAAAGCACACAACATGTCGTACTTACTATGATGTTCACGTGTCAGTTGCCCGAGATTGTTTTGTATGTCACTCAATACAAAGGTTTTACCGATACTTCCGAACTTGAATGCTTAATTATCAACTATCATCGTAAAAGAGTGTAATTTTCTTCAAAAGTCAAATAATTATTACAATGAAAAATTTTAAAATGGTAATGAACACTTAGCATATAGCTAGAAAGATATTCAGTGATTTGTTAAGCAAAACGGCGCAAACTGCATGTCGTTATCTCGAACGGCTCCCAAGTTATCGATATCTCAACGAAAGTTGCGGATATCAATCCAATCCAATATATCGGTATAGTTGCAGCCTTACTCAATACCTTTAGCTTTTCCTGAAGTTTCTTTTAAACTGTCCAGAAATTTGTTTCCTCTTACTGTATTGTGTAGTATTTATTTTGTGATTTAGAACTTTGAACAGTAGCTCCTTTAAAATCATTTAAATCCCCCGACTACCTCACAAATTCCCTGCTTACTTACGTTTCGGCCCTGAACCACAAAAAAAATCCAAACTTTTGCAGGCTGTGTGGGAACCCTGATTAAAGAAGCAATTTTGACACACAATTTCAGAAAACAGGAATCCTCACCATATTCTTGCAAATTTTCGACACACAGAATAATTTGTCGTCGTCATCAGGTACTAACAGTTTTTAGATCTTTTTACACATCGTTGCGGTACATGGCACAGCGGGCCATGCCGAGTGCCATGTACGAAGAGTGCAAATCGTGATTCCCACAACGTTGTAGCAGCAAGATCAAAAAACTGTTACTGTCTGTCTGTCGAAAATTTGCAAAAATCTCAGTGAAAAATGAACCATCTTCTACTTTGAATGTTCAAAATCAATCGATCACGTATGTCACGCTCAAATTCAGAAACAAAAATACATTCAGTACGGTATTTTGCCTATCGAAAATTCGCAAAATACCGTACTGAATGTATTTTTGTTTTTGAATTTGAGCGTGACATTTGTGATCGATTGGAAAAATCTGGCGATGATTCCTGTTTTCTGAAATTGTGCATCAAGTTTCTGTACTAATTTATTTTATCGATGTGAACTTTCAGAGGAGAAACTGTTGCCATGTTCAATCAGAAATTTTACGGTCTTTTTGGCCTATAGGCCTAACTGCCCCAGGCATTGCCCAGCTGCAAATTTTGACTGTGGTTACAGTTTTTTGCAAACTTTCACACAGCGGAAATACTTTAGTTGTCAAAGAAAACAAGCTATCAGCACGAATGTCATCGATGTATTGGTAAACTCGAATGTAACGTGGTGGCCCTAGATTGTAGTTCCTATGTCCATCCATTACTTATCTGTATTCCAAAGATACTATTCACGTTGTATATAGGCCTATTAGTCATAAGACTAGTATTTTGGGAATGGTTGGGATGGTCCAATATGGCGCCACCAAAGAGCTCCCTTCCAACTATAGAGAACACATTCCGATGAGGTGTCACGTCGGCTTCCACCGGAATGTGTGGGTGGTCTAAAGGAGGAAGACACATCCTGAAATTTTACCTTAATGATATTTTATACATTTTATCCCCATGGCAGAATCAGCACGAATTGAAGGCCGCCGCAGACAAATTTTGGCCAAATTTCTGCCGTTTTGTCAATTTTTGACCGATTTTGACATTCCAATACACCATTTTAATCGTTTCGACGAGACCTTTTCATTGGTGGGGTAGCCAGATCAATAGGATAAAGCACTGAAAAGTTATTCCATAAAAACCAATAAACATATGGGTAACCATATGATAAAAACAGATTAGCTGCAGACAAATTTTTTCCGACAATTGGTGTCGCAGACATTTGCAGAAAGTTCTACCTCTGGGCATTTTATGCATTCTTTTGGCATGGATGTGATCTCAATTAAAATATTGTCAGACTCTAAGAATGTGTCCCTTATTCAAGGCGTTTATGAATCACAAATGGGTGTTGACCCTTTTGTATTGCGGCCCAACACTCTTTCGGAAACCTTTAGCCACGGGTCTGTAACTCGCAGGTCTTTAGTGACAGTTTAAGGTATTGGTAACAACTTGGATCTCTCACCGCAGAAATCCGCAGAGTGGACTTGTGTCCCAACGTTTTGGCAAGTAACTTTACATCTTTATTATTTCTACTGTGGCTTTATACCTTCTATATCCGCCTTCTACAGCTCATGGCTTCTCAAGTGTCCCCTAGCACTTGGGAGGAACTGGATTGACTCGGATTGGAACCATTTGTGCTCATTCAACTCCACATTGTTACACGCATAGCCTAAGACTTTCCGGGTGTTAATTAGTTTCTCTTTGGAAAAAAAGGGGACGAACCAACGGAGAGTACCACTCTGAGTTCGGAGCCAGTTCCATATGCGACCACCATCAAGTGTTCGTATCCTCCATAAAAACAGCTTTTTTTAGTTTAGTCAAGGCTGTGACCTAGGGGTATGTGGAGGTCTCTATAACAAAACTCAGTAACTTATCAAAAAAACTGCCCCGTGTGTCCTCCGCTAGATTTGCGCTTTACTCATGACAAATCGGTTTTCCTGGTAGGTTGCATCCTAAAGTTCGTGGATGGAAGAACTTTACCCCACCAAAGATCTTCCTTGCTGGCAAACCTGTGAAGTACGTTCAAAGTTCTAGGTGTCTGGGGCACATCAACAGTGAGGATTTTCGTGATGATGTGGACATTCGCCAGCAGTGTCGAGCATTGTGTATTGCAGGGAATACTCTTTAAAGTGAAGTTTGGCACATGTGACGGATTTGTGAAGAACCACCTGCTGAAAGCCTACTGTGCCAGTCTGTGTACGTGCAGCTGGTGGATCAACTCTAAGAACACTAGCATGAGCAAGCTTTGTTGTTTGATTTAATAACGCTGTGAGACTGGTCCGTTGGAGACCAAGTTGGTCTAGCACCAGTCAACTGCTTGAGGAAAACAATCTTTTGTCGGCTGCAGCTATCAGGAGGAAAGTAGTTTGCGGCTTCCGCTGTGGGATCCTTGCATCTACCAACATACTTGTGCAGACAGGCACTCGCTTTGCCAGTCAAAGAGGGGTACCATGAATGTGTGGCATGTGGTGTCGCATGGTGACGTTATGTGGTTGACGGCTTACGCCGTTTTCTTTTTGCTTGAGTTGGTTAATTGGTTTTATCTATTGTTTTATTTGAGCGGTGTAGGCCAATCAACCTGCATTGATAGTTATGTGGAACGTTTGGTGGTCTCATTGGGAATAAATTATAATAAATAATAAAAAAAAAAAAGAACAACTCTTGATTGATGGCGCTGGTCGTCTGTGGGATTGGACCCGTCTGGGAACTACTACGGCCAACCGGGACTAGAGACACTGGGATTTAAATAAATAAGCAGTGTCTCTAATCCCGGTTGGGACGTAACTGTTTCAAGCCTATTTGGACGCGTTGCCGGGACCGGAGTTCTGCGTGTGAGGATCCCGGCAAACAAAAAAACGTAGTTTTTAGGCAAACTTATGTTAGTTTTAGTTAGGTTTGGTTAGTTTAGGTTAGGTTACCCTGGTTAGGTTCACGTTAACAAGCTGAAGGCCTAGTTTTCAACAAATTCACCGGGACCTGAGTATTTATAAACTGGATCCCGTCACCGGGACCTAAGACACAGCAAAATAAATAAACGTAGCGGCGTAAGGAATCTACCCTAATTTAACCACACGTTTTGAATACACATGGAGCTTGTGATCGCTTCATAAACAGTTATGCTTGTTGGCTATCTCTGGGTTCGTAAAGCGTGTTCTTTAAAAAAAAAAAAATTGGGGCCATGTATGTTGATTTTACTTCCAAAATTCGGTTTACGCATTTTTATTATATATTATTTGCTACGCAAATCTGCTTTCTGTAAAATAAAATTTGAAATCGTCATTCCCGCCTAAAGCCAAGATGACCGATAAGAAAAATTCAAAACAAAAGTTTAGAACGTGTTTGAGATTTGATTGATTTGATAATACGAGCACTCTGAGGAGCAAGCACCCCACGCTGTGAACTCGTCAAAAATAAGTTTCACGTGGTTTCACAGCTTCATTTGTAGAAAGGCATGGTTTCCAGCACTCTTTTG
>JAHWFP010153536.1:37845-49933 GCA_023313725.1 Lithobius niger | reverse complement strand
ACAGCGCATGCAGCCCAATAAATACGGGAGGCTGCGGTCGCGGCCAATTCGAATGCAAAAGTGTGCAAAGCAGACGACGTAGTGAACAACGAAGTAAACAACGATGTTGTTGATGTAGAAAGCAGAAAAATCCTCAAGGCCTGCTGAAAATATCTGGGTGGTATCGAAAATTTGTTGGACTAAGCACGAGTCCGAGTTGTGAATTTTAGCGAACTTGGTAGTGTTATTTTATAACGGATCGATCTTTTCACAGTATGAATTGCAGCGATGTTTTTCGAGAAATTGACCAGTAATTCTTTGCTCCAATTTTTTAAATAATAAAGTGAAATGAGAAATAAAATGCATTTTGGTTACTTTGGTCTCCCAATAGGCCTATTTTGGCTTTAAGAAAAGATAAAATGCAAATAATAGAACAAGCGTACTAACTTACTAAGTAAGTAATAATATTTTCTCATTAGGCCTATTAAATTAAAGTTGTGCTTAACAGCTTAACATCGCAGCCTGTACATGGGGCGTTTGCATCGTTTCTCAACTTCGTGAAGCTTTATTTTTGTTTAACTTATTTAGCGCAACCAACATCCGGAAATTGTATAGGCCTACACTTCGAAAAATCGTTTCAGTTCTTGAATTTGGTTAACAAAAATGTCCAGTGCTGTTTTAGCGAATTTCAAAACACTTAGAAAATTAAAATACATTTTTGGAGTTTCAGAAAATCATATTCTGGTTGTGAGTGTTGCTTATTATCCCGCATGAAACATCCTGGTTGGCGCGATTTCAACATGGCCGCCATGGTTCCATTAGTGGCGACTATTTGGTGTCCGGTCAACATGGTGTCGCTCGTTTTTGATTGGCGTTTTACACGGATTCATAGTTTCAGTTTCGGATTCTTGGCCTTTACATATGACGCAGTCTTTGTGAAACAAAGAAGTGGCATTAATTTGTTCCTTGTTTCACAAATGCTTGTGTCATACTATTTCTGATTACACTAATTCTCGATGTATATAATAGTGCGCGCGAAGCGCGCCCCTATGGATAGTGATCCTGGCCAACCAATCAGAAACAAGCTAGATGATGTTGACCGGTCATCAAATAGTCGCACGTGTTCCATTTAGATTTCACAGAAGTGTTTGTGCTTTAGTTCGTCGTTGAAGATCACGAGAAACGAAGTTTCACAATAATAAAAAATTAAAAGAGCAACCACAACACAAAACTAAAACGGAAAAGCAACCAACAAACCTTCACACTATCAGTGATCAGGAGAAAACAACGTTAAGTAGCTTAAGTAACGCTGACTTTCAGACGCATTTTCTCAAAACGGAGATTTTCAATTTTAGTACCCGTAATTAGAAAAAAATCATTCTCTAAAACTATTACTGCCATTTATTTGGTTTTTTCGGTGCACCTTAATGAATATCTATTGCGTGCAAGTGGTTGTAGGGTCCTCCATAAGGTAAAATGAAAGTACGTAAAAAAAATAATTTTTTGGACAAATAATTATTATTGAAAATGGGCATTTTACGTTGAGGTTTCATAATGTTCAAAATATTAAAGGTTTAACTCACTCAACTTGGGTTTGCACGTGGGCGAATTTTCGATCCTTTCGTCTGATCTTCGTCGGGCCTTTTAAAGTCATATACACTATTTACACAGATTACATGTTGAAGTTTTTGGAGTACTACATCCCGTCCTTCTTCCTTGCTTGTTGTGGTTGGTGTTGGCCATTCTGCGAGTTTTAAATTAATTACGTTCGTACGTAAAACATAATGAAATATTTTTTCAGCAAATTGAAGGAGGCCCCATGGGATACCGATCTCCGGCATTCTCGCAGAAATCATGCTCCAAAAGTATGATGAAATGACCATCGCAGCCTTCAGTGAAGTCATCCATGACTGGTTCAGATTTGTCGACGACATCCTAACCATCATTAAAGCAAATGCCATCCCGAAAGTGCTAAAAGCCCTCAATAGAATTCACCCAAACATCCAATTCACCGTAGAGCACGAAAACGAACATCACCAACTTCCATTTCTCGACCTTTTACTTTTACTTTGAAATCTAAGCGTACAGAATGTAAACATGGACTCGAATTTCAAAGTAAGCGATGTGATATTTTTAAATTAGACCTTTTACTTGAACGAAACGACGACAACATTAGTTTTCAACCATTCACGAAACCAACCCAAACTAACCGTACCATCGATTTCACCTCCCACCACCCCATGTCCATCAAAAAGGCACTATACAACAATGAAATGAAACGCGCCAACACCCGATCCATGGATCGATCCTACCACCCTCCACTCAGCAACCTCCCAAGTAAAAGAAAAATTCAGCGCCAACCACTACCCAATACATTTCCCACCCGCCTCTAGAGCACACCCGAAAGAAAAAGAAAATACTAAATTACCAGTTAAAACAGTCAACCATCCCTTACCTGCAATCTATCTCCGAACCCATCCGACGCATCCTAGAGGCGGCCAACATCCGCACAAGGTTCTCCACACCCCCCCAACATAAAAACACTACTTACCAAGACCACCACCCATGCACCCCACCCTACAAACCAATGTTGTGTTCCGCATTCCATGCCTGCAGTGCCCCACGACGTACGTAGGCCACACTAAACGCATGATTAAAACTCGAAATGCTGAGCACAAATCAGCTGTTCAACAATTCGACCTAAATGACGGGCTAGCAGTACATTTCGTCGACACAGGCCACCTTCCCGACTTCCAAAACACTGAAATCCTTTTTAAAGAAAAGAAGCTCTACCCCAGACTAGCCCTAATCCATCGCCATAGGTCTTCAAAAACCAACCCCCTGCAATCTCACCAAAGGGGCCTTCAGAAATGTAAATGCACTCGTTCCCCACCACCTACAACGAAAACCCATCCCAGCACTGAAGCAAACCCAAGCCGGCCCAATCCCAAGGGCCATAAAACAATTAAATTCAAACTCGCAAAACGGCCACCACCAACCACAACAAGCAAGGAAGAAGGACGGGATGTAGTGCTCAAAAAACTTCAACATGAAATATTTGTAAATAGTGTATATGACTTAAAAGGCCTGACGAAGATACGTGCAAACCCAAGTTGAGTGAGTTAAACCTTTAATATTTTGAAAATAATTATTACCCTGTTTGTACTCGGTTGAATTTTTACCGAGTCCGAGCCGGGTAAAAAATAGCATTACCCTATAACGGGTCGGGTATTTACCCGGACTCGATCGAACCCTAATGTTAATCGGTCAGTACTGCGTGAAAAAAAGTACATCATACCTTTAGCTACGCATACCATAAATCATACTTATATTAAACGCCCATGGGCTATGCAGTTAATTTGACGAAAATTGTGGGTGGAAATAAAAAAAAAGTATAATCTGTTAGTGTTGTTATGATGCTGCTTTTTTCGATGTCATTTTTTTTTTATATAATGTTCGAAGCATTTCGATGTTTGTTGAATAAATTAAATCGGAACCCACCTAAACGTGAAATGACTGGGCAGAAAGTGTCGGGGAGGGGGGTAGAAATACGCCCACTGCCAATTTTTTTGATTGGGGGGGGGGGGGGGGGGTTGTGTGGATCAGGCAGCCCGACGCTCCATGCGGGCAGGGTGCATTAATTTAAATCAGCGAATTAATCCTAGCTTTGTGGGAAAAAGCTTCAATATATTGTACATAAGAGTTCTTACAATTATCAGAAGAGTTGTGTCTCGAGTGAGAGATGGACGATATCGCAAATAAGTTAAGAATGAGTGAAATCTAGGATCCAGTGTGGTATACAAATTTTATGACGAGTATCCCATGGGCGTTGTTTAAGCCAACGTCATCTTTTTTTAAATTTCAAATGATGCTTCAGTACGCCGTACCATGACTTGTTGCTCTTTTCAGTTCAGCCCACTCTGATCCATTGTGAAACCGTTGATTAGCACATCAAGGCGCTTGTTTGTCGGGGTCAGTTGGGTTTGCACATGTTCAGGCTTCATTCATCGACCCGCCTGTCTGTTGTTTGCAATCCTCAGTCTGAGATGCTGCACACCGTATCGGGCCCGGGATCAAAAGGTTCAACTTCAAGGATGACGTGGCACTGTTGGGAACAGTTTTTCCTCCGATAACACAAAAGGGAAAAGATCCAATACTGCATCTTCGGTGACCCAAGGGCAAAGAGCTTACTCACACCAACAGTTCACACAATACCAAACGTTCCACGTAAATGATAATTTACAGCCGAATTTTTGGTGGCTGAGGTCTGCCATCTTCTTCAGGCCAAGCCTCGGAAACTTGCAAGCAGCTGCACAAACGTTCACAAATTTGAATTCGGTGTACGATCTCAGTCGGACTTCCTTAGACAGCTCACTGTGTTGACGGTGCTGCCCTCGTCCTGTGGTGTATTAAGGAAAGGTCTCCACTGTGCTTCAAGTTGGTGTACTAGATAAGGTGTAGTAAACTGCTTTATTTTTGGATAGGAAGGTTCCTGTTCATTCAACGAAGGGATTTTATTCTCACGGCAGTGTGACCTCGACAGGGACTCAATTGCTCGCAGGTAATTTTTGTCACAGGAGTTTGAATGCAGCAACACTCAAATGTTTTCCTAGGTAATGGTTTGCTCAGTTTTGGCTCGGTGTGCTTCGATGGCGCTCTTTTTTATTTCTACCTTGGCTGTTGCTTGCAGATGTTCGGAGACCCATTTGCTAACTCTACGTTTGGTTTCTCCCACCTACCCCATTGGTCCGTCTTTGCACGATACCCAGTAGACAGCAGACTTAGTTTTGGGTAGTTTCACTGAAGGTTCAACGAACTTGGTAGTTGAAGATTGGGTTTCAGCGAGGTGAGTGGCCAATAAGGGCTTCAGGCAATTGTTGGGTTTGTTGTGCTTGTTGTTGGATTTGTTAGCCCTGGTTCTCATGTTGTAGCAATGTTTCGGAGGGGCTAGTGGGGTCACTGGCCAGGGTTCGACTTAAGCAGTATCGCATCGCGCTTTGCGATGCATTATTGTTGTTTTGCTAATCAATTTTTATTTTGTGTTGCAAAGCTGCAACGCAAAATGTTAGCTACTTCGCAATCCGCATGAGAACAGCATTCGTAGCAGCTGTTTTTACCAATAATTGGAAACAGTAAGTGATTAACTTATGTGGTTTGAATTTCGTTTAGCGCGGGAAAAAAAGCAGCCAAAGTTAGTCGTTTTAATAGCAGCATTGAGTGGGTATAGCCCAAGTAGCAGGAAAGACCATAGGGGAGACGGTGGAAGAAAATGGGTTTTGGAAGAGAGCTCTTCCCGGTGCCACTAGTTCAATGCATGGCCCAATGACAACCCTAACGATTCGCAACGATTGTGCAAAACTGCGACAAATGTCTTGAAGCTGTAGTAATGTTAATGGTAACTACCCAAAAGTATTATATAATTAAAAAATAAAAATAAGTTAGACAGAATTTAAAAAAATTCTCCATGAACACAACGAGAGCTTTGGAAGGTTCCGTCTTTTGAGAAAATAAAAGGTAAAAACATGTTAGGCCTAGGCCTATTTGTTTTTAAGAAGTAAATAAAACAAAAACTGCTAATCAAAATTTAGAATCTGCTATAAAAGTTTCATTTTGCATCGCAGTTTCGCTAATCAATTTTTTGGGGTTAAGTCGAGCCCTGTCACTGGCACAGCAGCGCTCGTGGCTGGTGATGGGACCTTCCTAGTAGGTGAAGCCATGGATGTCAGTTGGTCACTCGCTAGTTGCTGCTCGAGTCGGAAATTTCTCTTTTTGAACTCGTCCTTCGCATTCGGTGGGTTACGGAACCAGCACTCAATGCCAAATTGGTCGAGAGCACTAGTTTCCCCGTTTTGGCATGAAGGTAACCACTTCACTGTTCCGGTCAGCTTTGGGTGGTTTTTGTTTCAGCGTCTGGGGGTCTTTTACTTTGATAGTTTCCTTGATGGCATCATTCACCTTCTTGGCTGGATATTCCAGCTTAAGAAATTTAGTTTTAGCTTTCACGAAGTACTCCCTACCAGGATCCCTTGCCATCAAACGGTATGGATGCAGCGCATCTCACCCTTTAGAATAGACAGCAATTGAGACTTCAGGTGTCCCGAGCTGACGTGTATGCCTGTCTCGGTCTGAGTGGGTTTTTCATATGGGTACTGCAGGGGCTCCCCTTGGGTTCCTCTCTTCACAATGGTGTCAAGAAATGGAAGTTTCTTCTCAGTTTCAACCTTGGAGGTAAAAGAAAAGTCTTGCGTTGCGTCCACTTTTTCAAAGTACGCTCAACAGCATCCTTCTTGTCTTTCCGAAGTACAGAAAAGGTGTCGTTGACGAAACGCTCCAACCATTGGATGGATAGATGCTTGTTGATAATATGGGCATCTAGAAATTAGAGGATAATTTCTGCAATGAATGATCAGGAGCCTTCCTATCCAAAAATATCCCTACACCGTACCTAGTACACCAACTTGAAGCACAGTGGAGACCTTTCCTTAATACACCACAGGAAGAGGGCAGCACCGTCAACAAAGTGAGCTGTCCAAGCAAGTCCCACTGAGATCGTACGCCGAATTCAAATTTGTGAATGTATGTGCAGTTGCTTGCAAGTTTCGAGGCTTGGCCGAAAAAAGGTGGCAGATCTCGGGCACCGAAAATTCACCTGTAGATTATCATTTACGTGGAACCTTTGGTATTGCGTGACTTGTTGGTGTGAGTAATTTCCGTTAAACCAAAGTAAATCCTACGCTACGTCAATCTTTATGGTAAAGAGCTTGACTGTTTTGTTGCTTCACATTTGCACGGTCTTGTGAAAGCCTGGCTAATCACCTCCTGTCCGCTACTCCCTAAGGAAGTTAGAATTAGAATTATTTGACTTCACGTGAGAAGTGAGTTCTGGCCCAAGGAAGAGTTGTACGGTACTGATTCCTGGCCTGAAGTTCATATGACAATTGTTAAAAGTAGTGTAAAAATTTAGAATGGTCCAATTTGTCGGAACCCAGTCACAGATGGCATTAACAAAATTAACAGACATACTGTTCCAAGCTGCCACTGCATGATTAGCATGGAAACATTTCCAGCAATCTAATCTAGCTTCAATAACTAACAACTTATAATTATGGCCTCTTCTTTCATGCTCCACGAAGCGTGAAGAGGTGGTTTTAGTCAAAATTAACCGTGTTATGACTGATTTCAATGAACGGACCTCGTAGGACTTTTTTTTCTGCACAAGCTTCGTCATGGCAAGGTGCAATAAATTGTCCTGATCTGTTGAAGCAGCTTTGAATTTTCACTCCACCTGCTGCTACTAGAAACAGTTTTATGTTTGGTGTTCTTAGATTTAGGACATATTATATAATATTTAGATGGTATCATGCCCTTCCTACTTGTTGTAATAATCATAAACTGAATCCTTTTTGTTCATTTTCACAATGGTCAAAACTTGTGAATCGAGTCTTGCGTTGTGTAGCGCACAGCTCCCCTTGATTGTGTAATGGGGTACTATTATGCCTGTAGAGTCAATATTTCCATAAATAAATAAATAACTAAATAAATTTTCAAAAAAGAATGGACCTTGAAGCCGGAAAAGACAGTTCTCTGTAACATCTCAAGAACTTGGTAAAATATCTCTGAATCCCCTCAAGGGTAATATTATCTTTAGCCAAGTGTGGGGACCAGACCTGGCTCTTATATTATAGGAGAGGCCTGACGTAACACCGTGTAAGCCTGGATTAAAGTGTGAGGGTCACCGGAGGTAACACAGTGCCTTATTAAAACCAAACATTGGTTTGTTGAGCTGACAATGTTATTGCAATAAGTCGAAAGTTTTAGGTCGGCTGAGAACCAGACACCTAAGTCTTTGACAAGTGTTTTAGGTTTAAGAGTAGAACTGGCCAGCTTAAATGAAATTAGTTGATTCTTTTTCCAAATATGAAGAACAACACACTTATCAGCATTTATAGGCAACTGCCAGGTTTCAGGCCAGTCGTGTAAGTAATTTCAGGAGGTTTGCAAATATTAATAATAATAATAATAATAATAAAAGATTTATTGACACAAAAAGCCGAAAGGAAACATGCTGGGTCAAGATTATGAACACTGACGCATATCCAGTAAGAAAAGAGAATAAAATTAAATAAAACATCGCAAACAAATAGGTACTTCAAGTATGATAGAAACATTAAAACAAGCTAAAAACAACACAACATTCTCAAATTAAAATGGTCCGGACAGGGTCCGAGACATGTATAAGGACCTAACCCTTTTTGTGAATGACTCGCGTGTGGCTGCTGTTACTACTTCTGTAGGGAGCCTATTCCATGCTGCAACAACTCTTGTGTGCAAAAAAAAATATTTCCGCACATCATTTTTACAAGGGGGCACAACTAGTTTAAACTGATGGCCGCATGTTCGTGAATCAGTACGTAATTCGAAAAATTTAGAGTAATCAAAATTAATAAGATTATTTAAAAGAGAGTAAACCAATTAAAGGTCTGCCCACAACCTCCTTAATTCAAGTGGGACCAGCCCATTAGCCGTTAAACGTTCGGTGTATGTCTTATTTTTGAGCCCTCACAAAGACTTTGTAAAATGACGTTGGACACGTTCAATCAAGTCGATGCTACCCATGAGATATGGTGACCAAACTGGACATGCATATTCTAAAATCGGCCACATATAGACCTTAAAGGCCTGAACCATCGTTTTTCTATCACCAGACGAAAAAATATGTTTGATCAAGGCAACTCTCTTATTTGCTCTCTTCACAACATTTTAAGGAAAATTGAAAATTAGCCAACAGCGAAAATTATACACTAGAAATAACGTAGTTCAGTAAGCCACCTTTATGCACTTACGTTTCGTCGAAGTGGCATGACCCGGATTCGAACCGGCTACCCAGTTCGCCCCCAGATCACTTGCATAGCGCTTTAATCGCTATGGCCACATCCTCCACTGGCATTTACTTTTCGTTGGAGTGGTATGACCCGGATTCGAACCGGCTACCCAGTTCGCCCCCAGATCAGGACAGTGGCGGATGTGGCCATAGCGATTAAGGCGCTATGCAAGTGATCTGGGGGCGAACTGGGTAGCCGGTTTGAATCCGGGTCATGCCACTCCGACGAAACGTAAGTGCATATAGGTGGCTTACTGAACTACGTTATTTCTAGTGTATAATTTTCGCTGTTGGCTAATTTCCAATTTTCCTCAATATTATTTCCAGCAATTTATGTCTATTTATTTCACAACGTTTTGACAGTGTAAACTTGCCTTCAAGTCTGATGTAAACCATACACCTAGGTTCTTCACTTCAGCCGTATGAGGCAAAACATCTTCAGGATAGAGGAAATATTCACTACTTAAGTTATGATTACTAATTTAGAAAATCGAACACTTATCTCCCGATATCTGCAATTACCACACTTGAGACCAGTCCACTAAGTGCCCGGCTGCAGACTGTAACTGTGCTGCCGAATTACCATCTACAACAGGTGCATGCACTTCTACATCGTCTGCAAACTTATTAAGAGAAACTAAATCGACACTAACCTTAAGGTCATTTAAAGAAAGAATAAAAAGCAGCGGACCAAGGACTGACCCGTGTGGTACACCACTCAGTACAAGCTTTTCTGAGGAGCACGAGTCTCCATTAGTAACCCATTGGCTTCTATTTACCAAGAACTCCTTCAACCAACTTAAAAGGTAAATGAAGCAAGCAGTCTGCATTAAAGACTGACCTTGTGAGGATACACAATACACTAGGCTGAGAAAGACAGAAAAAAACTACTGCCCCGACTGGGACTCGAACCCAGGACATCCCGTTTACAACTTAAAAGTTCTTCCCGAAATCCATAATGTTCGAGTTTCAAGATTAGCTCGTGATGTACAACCGATTCAAATGCTTTAGCAAAGTCTATGAAGAGGATGTCCACTGGGATCCCCTGGTCAATACAGGAGGTCCAGTCATCCAGATCAGACAGGAGCAATAGGGTTGTGGATCTACCCGGAACAAATCCAAACTGATCATCCGAAAGTATGCCCCGTTCCTGAATAAAACCCAACATACAACCACGAATAATCTGTTCTATTACTTTGCAGGGTACACAGGTTAGCTCCATTGAGTCTGAGAGATTTGGTCCATTGGAAAGCCGGTGAAAAAAACCGCTTCAAATGGTATATTGGGATGTCCAAATTAGCCAATAATTAGCGAAGTTATTGAAAAATCATCCACACATTAAACATTTTGCAGAATACGAATCGAATCCGAATCCTAAAGATTCGGCTTTAGATCTGGTTCAGATTCTGATTCGGTTGATCTCTCATAAATATGCAAGGTCTCAAGTAACTCTCTTTGCATGGCCATGAGTTTTGACACCTTCAGCAAATTTTTGAAGGGACTGCAATTTAAGTCATTAATGCAGATAATGAATAAAAGCCGCCCCAAAATAGCCTTTGCTATGCCGCTGCCAACCAGAGGCGCCTCAAGCCTAAAACGCGGTGGGGCCATGTTCCGAAATCTTCTCCTTACACCCCCCCCCCCCGATATAATTTTTTTTATCAAGACTGGTAATGTAATTTGGACAACCACACAGCCGCTAACCAGATCCCAAGGGTGCTTTTTTTTTACAATATTAACAAAAATGAAAAAAAAAAACGTTTTTACTGTGCCTGACACTGAGTGTTTTTTTTTTTTTATCGGGAAGATGCTGTGTCATGACTGGTCTCGTCATCACAGTCTTGGCAATACCTAACGTAAAAACTATAATAAACTTTTCATAATTTCTTTATTTTCCTCACTAATACTGCCGAACCATCACCCTCGTTAATGGTTTCGGTGCGTCTAATAACAAACAGGTCAGTGGCTTGGCGCTACGAGCCTACGTTAAGACACGCAAGCGGTTCACGTTTTAAGTATGCCGCAGACTCGCAGCCTAAATAACTAAAACTAAGTGAAGTCACTGAAACCGTGAAACATAAACTAACCACTTCGCTTATTTTTAATGGCCATTCACTGGACAAAATAATAAAAATATGCCAGACTACCAATGAAAACTTACTACAGAGCGATTTATACTGGAAAAAGTGGGTGGGGCCAAACAGACTAAACTGCAAAAGTGGTGTGGGCCGTCCCCCCCCCCCCCCCCCCCCCAACCCAACGATTCCGGGAAGGCTCACTGCCAACAGTTGCATGGTGCATATGATTTATAAGAAAATCATTAATTCACTTCAAAGTGCAGTGAACTACAGACTCAAATGACAAGTCGATAAAAACAACGTCGACGAGAATGCCTAAATTGAAAGATCTTGCCTCCTTTACGACGACTAAAAGCTGATTGAACGATAAGGGAGAAAAATCAAATTGGTCTGAACCAACGATCGACGACAACCTTTGATGTCAGTCCTTGGGAACCCACGTTTTTTTCCTGTTGCCATTGTGCCTTTAAAGGTAGTCCTGCCTGTTATATTTTGTCTATTGCCAACCCGTTTTTCAATTAGGGGACTTGGGCCACAACCTTAGGCTCTTGGTGTTTCTGCTTCGACATTGCCTTTGAGTGGATCCGTTCCATTCCACAACCATAGAAAAAGACACAAGCAAAACAGCATGTGTAGAGTGCTCATATGTGAATTAGGTGTAGGTGGTTTATGACTGTACAGGATGCTGGGATCTCGTCAAATTCGATGGCGTTCTAAAGACGATCATTGAAGTAGAAGTTCAAGGGATTTTGTCCTACAGTCAATATTCTTCGTACTGTCTCTGTTGACTAAGTGTAGCCCAGCTCTTCAGGAGTCACAAGCTTTGTGTGAGTTAAAGATTTGTATTATTTGTGCATGTTAATTGCAGATAATATGAAAACACCGTATAAAGGTTCGAAGTTTGACGTGATTAGACACAATATTGTAAAACTCAGCCCCACCGTAGAGGCAACCATACCTCAGTATTTCGATGTACAGGTTAATGTGTACTGTCTACTTCGTGAGACACTATTAAACATGATGGTGAGGGATGATGTAGATGTTTACCGGAGCTGTAGTGCTGGTCCGACCTACCACATGACGTTGTTTGCTGGAGGACTGACGCGGAAATGGATGTAAATCTATTTATTATTCTAGTGTAGGTTCCGTT
>JAHWFP010153536.1:8512-32518 GCA_023313725.1 Lithobius niger | reverse complement strand
TTGTTTTCTTTCGACAATTTTCCTCGGATTGTTTTCCTTTGGCTATTCTCCTACGGTTTTTTATCTGAAAAAAAAGTGTCATCATTGCATATTTTTACCATTGAGCTTTCGTTCTGCGAAAATCTTTGTTTTTCTTTTTTTTTTTTACCCATTAGCTGTTTTTTTCCAGGTTTCTTTTCCCTAGGCTTGTCTTTCCACGCCATTTTTATTCCTAAATTCAACGTTTCTTAAAGGCATTTCTTTAAAATAAAACCGTAAAATTGACTTTCAAATCGACTTTAAAATAAAATTAATTTTAAAACTGCTGCTCTATTCATATTTTTAACTAAATGGAGTATTTTAAAGTCAACTGAATACTTTACAGATTGTTTTTTTCACGCATAACGATACTTTTTTCTTGAGACTGAACAAACCACCACATTTTCTTGGCCTATTCAGATTCCATAGAGATTTGCATTTGATGAGATTGACTGACTTCATTCTGTGTTCAACAAATTTTATTTTTTGAATTGCAGTAGCAGACACTGTATTGTATTTAGTTTGCGGTTATTATTTTTCGTTTATTGAATTTAACAACTTCGTAATATATAAGGATTTCCCATAACCGGGCATGATTAATCGATGTAGACATGTAGTTGCCCCTTCTGAACTGTCTAAATTTCATTGTCCAATACTGTACATTCTGTAGTTAAAGTTTAAGTATAATATTGTGCTGGTATTCCTCAACTTTCATATGCAGTGCATCCCTAAACTGTTCTTTACACTACACCCCCATTTTGTTGACAAGTTTGTTGCTAAACAAAAAAACTTCTATTTACCTGTTTCTATAAATTATAGTTTTTCCTCTTTGTTTCAGGTAGGTGATTTTGGTCTTGCGCGAGAGTATGGTAGCCCTTTAAAGCAGTATACTCCCGTCGTCGTCACATTATGGTACAGGGCACCAGAACTGCTGTTGGGGTACAAGGTAAGCCAATTAATTTTTTTTTCTTTATAGCTGTTTGAGTTCAGGAAATAACACAATAACCACCACGATGATGTTCCAATGTTCACTTAATTTTCTGAGTAGTTTGCGGCATCCGTTCATCTTCTTTCAGAAGTGAGTATTGGACAACTTCTGAAGAAGGTGAACGGGTGAACGGCAAGCTTCACCGAAAAATCGAAAATTAAGTGAACATTGGAGTAGTGTTCATTGTGGTGGTTATTGTTATTTCCTGAACTTGTGTCGTTGTTAAACCACTGTAAACACCGGTTGCTGGTTTTTCGTGATTTATGGCTATTCTTCACATTAATTATCAATTGAAAATTCCGTAACGGCCTCTACTTTCAAAGTTCGTCATTCTTGATCATTCGATTGTTGAAAACAGATTGTTAAGCACATTTTCAGAAACAAAATACTGGTACAGTATTTTGATTCTGAAGATGTGCGTATAACAATATGATCAAGAATTAATTATAAAATTTACCTTGATAAAAAAAAAATGTATCGGATGAGCGTTATTGTTTTACCATATTTGTGAATAGTTTAGCATTCTTGAGTTAGTTTTAAACCTGTAAAGGCCCGGATCCAATTAAAGGCCATGATTTGTTGGCAGCTGGTGGTCCTGTGAAGTCGGTAGGCTAGACAGGCTTCACTGGAATTGTATCTGGACTTGCATGTGTGTGGGGGAACATTTAAAACAATCGGTTTGTTTTCTATGTTTGTGTCCTATGTGGAAAAACTTGCATCTTTCTAAGAACGCCTCCCACAGGATGTAGTGCACCAGTACAAATATCGAAGACAGATCATAACGTTTCTGTCTCTGTCGCATAGTCAAAGAACTAAAGTAAGCAATGGCTGGTCTGGTAAATCTGTATCAAGTAGCGGGGCAACCCCATAGGCTTCACTGCCAGCCATTAGGCAGCGAAGCCTATGGGGTTTTTGTGTTATAATATTACCGGACTTGCAGCCCCCCAAAATCTTGAGAGAGAAACTTTCAATCGACGTATTTCTGAGGGTTTATCTATTTCATTTCTTTTTGTTTTGCGATGTCGGCATAATAATAAAACCTGGAAAGAAAATTTAATTTTAATACACAATATGACATACATCAAGTTTTCAAGCAGAACTGTCAGTATTCTTTTAGATGTACTAGCCCTAGTAATCAAGAGGTCACAATTGGTTAGGGAGGACCTGAAACAACCAACTATAGATCTACGAGAATCTCTGTATTTATGCGACTTTGAGCTGGCCAATTGGTTCCGCAATTGGCATCTACTTCCACTTTGCAACCAGCTCTCGGTTTCTAGCTGGGTTGCAGCTATTGGTTTTTGTATCACAGCAACAGTTTCTATTCCACAATCAAATTAGTTTTGTTTCTGACGTAACCTCAGGCTGTACACCTAGTTGCATCGCAGGATGTCACAAAGTTTGGCTTTACGTGGGTTCGGAGAGCCGCTGCCTTGTTGACGATTGGTTTACAGGTCGAAGCAGCAGTCCTCCAAAACCAGACCATCTCGTGTCAAGACAAAATAAAAAAGTTAAAACTAAATCTACACAAATGATAGTGTATCGTCTCAAGATTGTGAACAGAAATCTCATCACACAACAGTAGAGATGCAGATAATAGCGCTCGGACTGACAGACTTTCAGGCTGCCTATGGCCGTACGGTAGGGCTTCAGCCTTTAGTCTGAAAGGTTGAGGGTTCAATTCCCGCTTATGCAGTCTGACGTTTAAGTCCAAAAGGCAATGGAAATAGTTTTCTTTTGTACTTATTTGTACTTTAGCATCCACAAAATGTGTTGGCAATCTTGTAAATACTTGACGTACTGTAGTAATCACGTGTAGGTACGGTACTTTCAGTATCTGGAAAACACACCCTACAAAACGCCCCCAGAAAAAATGCCCCCTAATAGGGGAAAATTCTCCAGTGATGGTCATCGTAGCTTAGCTTCAGATTTAAGACGGTTCATCTATACTAGCATTCGTTTGCTTCAGATGACTTAAAGCTCCAAGAAATTTATTTAAAAGAAAAGTATCTTTTGCGTATTTACAAAACTTCGTTGACAATTTTTAGCTACTTTTTTCCTTAAACTTCTTTCTCCTTCATTAACGTCTGGTGAGTTACAGAATTGGCTTGTTTATCTATACAAGCATTAGATTGTTTCAAATGACTTAAAGCTCCAAAAAATGTATTTTAAAGAAGTATCTTTGCCTCCGTTTACAATTCACATATTTCGATATTTTCTCTTTAACTAGCTTGCGTTCTCGTTCAAAAAAAAGTCTTATGGATTCAAGACACCGTCTCGTATTTTTTACATCTTCATATTCTAGACTATCTTCGCTGAATCACCCACAATTTTAATATCACTAAGTTGTGTAAGTTTTTAAGAAGGTGTCATGAAGGTACAAATTCATCAGCCGAATCACTACTCGGGGCGTGGAATTGCTCACAATTTCAACCTTTTTAAAATAAATTTCTTGGAGCCTTACGTCATTTGAAGCAAACTAATGCTTGTGTAAATGAACCGGCTCCATTGTGAAGTGTAGTTAAGGATGGGGTGACCCCGGCGACGCGAACCAAAAACCATTTTTCCCAACGAGGGGCGTTTTTTTTACCTAGGGGTATTATTTGCTGGAGGCTTTTTTTCACGGTGGCATTTTTTCTGGGGGGTGTTTTTTTTAGATCCATACTTTCAAAGTAGATCTTTCGCACAGTTAGTCTGAAACGTCCGAGTGTTAGGGCTGTGGCCTTATCTTTGGTCTTAAAGGGTTCAATTCCTAGCTCAGATAGCCTGACACTTAAATCCAAAAGGCAACTGAAGTAGGATTGCTTCGGAGTTTATCTGTCAGTAGTCCATTTGGCTTTCCGTTTTGTAAAGTTGAGTCAGGGAGCCAATTATTTTTACATCTACAACTTTCATAGTTTGTTGTACAGTTTGTATTGAAATTGTGAATAAATTTGTACACATTTGCATTCTAGTTAGACGCTGTCTAGAGGCGCACGTACACAAAACCAAAGGGGTATAGGAAGACTCTCTGTTGAAGGGTATCTGTTTGATTTTGGATTACTTAGCCAAGTGGAAGCCAAAAAGGTCTTGCTTGTTACTTTCTTTATGTTTGCTGTAGCTGCCATTGGTTCTTGGTCTTTACTCTCCTTCATTGATGCATGGCCGCCAGCTGTTTAAATAGTAATTAGTCACTCTAAAAATGAGGGTACAAAACGTCGTGCAGTTTATTTTGTTGCTAAGACCCTTTGAGAGTGAGGCTCTAAAAGCTTTGCGTTTTAATAGGCCTGTTGTGCAACGAGGAAGCACATAAAAAGTTGTAAGCCTTTGGTGTCGTGGTAACATGACTAGACTGTGAAGCTCTCCAGGTTACCAGTAGTAAAGCGTCAACATGTTTGATGACATGTCTCTGGGTGACAGTCTTTAGGTCTGTGATTTATAGGGTGCGAGGTTACAAGTTGTGATTTCTAGTTTAAGGTGGTATAGGGGTTGTCATAGCGCCAACACCGCTTTGGCGTACTGGTGTAGCATGTAAATTTACAGCAGTCTGGTTGGATTGAGCTATCCCGGCAGTATACTGCAAGGGGCTCGGGGTACCTCGCCGGGGTAGGAGGGATGAGGTGGGGAATGGTGAAGCACCGTAAAATACTTTATTATTAGGATATCTACGTGAATTTGAAACGTTTTCCTGCAAATTTTGAGTACAATTTTCGTAGAAATTCATTTCAATTTTTTACCCCACAATTTTTTTAAACAAGGGACGCCTGTAGTGGGGGGAGCCCAGTAAGTTGGCAGATTCTAAATAAATCGGTGCGAATTTGAAACTGTTGCCTGCAACATAGTGAAGCAATTTTCAAACGAATTCATTTCAAATTAAAAAGTTTCCTTGAAACAACGACCTCCTGTAGTTGGGAGGGGGGGGCGCCCGAAGCCTTGTAAGCAACATATTAGGGGGAAAAAATCTGCATGACCGTGAAGCGTTTTTTGGCAACTTAAGAGATGCAATTTTCATACGAATTCAGTTCAAATTAAAAAAAAAAAATTTTTTGTCAAGAAGGGCACTTTCCGGGGGGCCCAATCCGACCCAACAGCAGTTGATTTAAATGTATTTCAAGAAGTGCTTTCAATTGAAGCTTATGTAGTGGAACGGGCTCAATTCGAATATTGCCTTACCTTGAGTGAAGTGCGGTGTGAAGCGGAGTTTGAAATGAGTTCGAAGATGAAATTCCTACCTCAAATTTTTTTGGGGTGGGGGAAAGGCAAAATTTTAGGTAGAGCACTGGGCAGACACCATACAAGTAGAGCACTGGGCAGAAATCGTACAAGTGAAGCTGGGGGTGGCACAATGCAACAGTTTATTATCCGGATAAAAGTTTTTAAAATTATCACGATCTTCGAATTTTGAGGCTGAAATAACCAGTATAATTTATTAATTAAAAACAACCTTGGTTGAAGCCTACATTCGGCTGCCCGGCCCGCATAAACAAAAGTGAAGCAAAATAAAATGAAATTACATTAAAAAAAAAATAGGGTGCTTAGTTGCTGAAACCGCACGCGGATGTCACTACGAATGTCAACGAACACGAACACTACCAGCAATTGGACATCCTTATAATGCGCGTCAGTTTGCTCGATAATTCGATGTGTCAGAAAAATTGTGATGCGATGATCAACAAACATCGCGATATTATCGAATTATCGATTATCGTGCCACCCCTCAAGTAAAGCGCCAATCAGTGAAGATTAGAAATTAACTAATCTGTTACAGCATCTCTCACTGAGCTGGGTGTTCGTGATCTTCTGAACTCAGTTATGTGCCAGGTGTAAAACTAAAAGATTAGGCGACTCCTAAAGCAAGTTTGTTGCATCTTTTAATGAGGCTATAGCGGGTAATCCGTTTAAGGATGGAAGCCCGTCGGTGGCTTCGTTTACCCGGATTGCAGAAGATGTTGCTTCCCGCTTGCTATATCTAAGGTGGTGGTGTCGTCGTCGTCTTCGCTGCTGATGACGATACGTACCTCGCTCGCTTAATGCGACGATAGTCAGGGGTGTGATTCTTCTTCCTTTTAACAGATTTCCTTCTTTTGTCGATTCTTGAAGTCGACCTAAAATTGCATTAAAACACCTAGAAATGTTATAAATCTAGAGGACGGAAAGCCAGATCGGCTCGACAAGTAATAAATTAATCTAGACTTAAATGTCGGACTGCTTGAGCGGGAATTGAACCCTCTACCTTTATACTTATACTTTTACTTTATGCTTTATTTATAGAAATACTTATAGAAATGCTTTATGCTGTGCCGTACAGGCTTCGCAGTAAAATTCAACATTAGAAAAAGTGTATAACAAGTACAATTTGAATAACCTATAAATATACATAGTATTTTGAAAGCAATAACAAAAAAATATTACAATATCAACAAAATAATGATGATTACCTTTAGACGGGCAATTTTAGAGACCTAGAAGGCAGTCACAAAAAGAAAATCTGGCTACAAAATAAATAATTAGAAAATATATAAATGTATACACAAAAGTTTATCTGGAAATTGGTTTGACCATTCAGATTCATTTGGTAAAAAGATGGAGCATTTACACTTGGCTTAGTCTTTGAGAGCACAGGCAGAAGTCCTGCCGCTAAGTCATACTGATGGCCGTGTCAGTATGGGCTAGCGGTTGAACTTCGGCCTTTGATGTGAAAGGTCGAGGGTTCAATTCCCGCTCAGGCAGGCTGACATTTAAGTACAAAAGACAATGGGAATAGGTTTGCAACTGTATTTATTTGTTATAAATCTGGGAGTTTTTCTGCTTTTTCCTCCAAGAACGGACCTCATCCCTGAATAATGTCGATGGTTGCAGCCCTAGGCAGAAAAATTTATTCAATACATCGTCGTATGACTTTTTTTTTTTTTTGTAAGCAGAAGTAAGTTAGTAACGGGAGGAGAAAAACTGGGTATCGAACCAAGAAACCTTCGTTCGCAGGGAAGGGGGAATACCCAGAATTACATCCCATAAATAGCTGCTGATGGTCTGGCTGGGACTTTGCCAGGTTCCGTAATCAATTACTCATCAAGCTTAGATCGTAAGCTGTTCTTTCATTGCTTGGCAAACATTTTGCCCCTCCTTTATGAATGGTCGAGTAAAATGTTGCACCGCTATGCAATGAGAGCAGGGCGCATTTAGCAACTACACCTTCTCGCTTACCGAAAGCTATTTGCTGTTCCGTCGTTATTTATTTAGGATGTTGCCGGTTTCTACAGAAAGAGTAAGCGAATACTTAAACAATTAAATGTAATATACATAACAAGAAGGATAAAGAACTAATCACAAACGTGTTTGTAAACATTGCTAAAGTATTGTCGTAATTTCTGCCCTTTTTAAATTTTGCTAATTCTCCCACAAGAAGAGCTTCTAGCGTTGATCAGGCGGCGGTGGAAAACGTAGCACCTCGCAGTGAGAATTCGAAATCCAACAAGACGCCCCCATTTAGGGTTTGTTGAATTGAAAACAAAACCTGGAATGCTAGCTTTCAGAAATCGGTTCTCCATTTTGAATTTGCGCTACACAGGGAATTGTTTTCCGGTTTTCACAAATCGAAGCCGTCATGTCGCGTGCATCATACTTCGTGTCTCGAGTCACGAGGAGTTATCTCCTTCCACCTCGTTGCATAGTTGCTAGGCATAAACGACTCGAAAGCCACGGACTCCATTAAAGACAAGAAGGAACCAGCTACTTTAGTGTTAATTAACTAATTCGAAGTTAGTGAGCGAGAAAATGTACGTTACGAGTCATTGCACAAACCCGAAAAGATCCCCCAACGTGGATATGCGAGGGAAATATTTTTAAATAACTTGACAGTTTGTATTGTGATTGGTTATTTTTGCAGTTGTGTTGTTTTATTTTACCGTTAAGCGCGTTGGTTCCGTCATGAAAGGATTTTTTGAGTTTTCACATCTCGTCTTTCCTCGGGCTAATCTTTCAAGAATGATGGCTGTGCCACACAATTGAATTAATTTGAAAGCTGATAAGATCATAAGTAGGCTAAATAGGTTCAGAACGAAAATATTTTCCGCACATTAAACCACAAAAGGAATTGTTCCATTAATTTGATAAGATCTTATCTTTTTCACTCTTTTCCCCTGCCCCTAATGAATGCCCCAACTCCTAAACGTAAAATTTGGGAACGTAAAACTTACGCCTGTTGGTGTCCAATTAAAATTAAACGGTAGTTAAAATTCCAAGTCTAGAACAAAAGTGCCGCCTTTGGGAACTGACAGATGATAGGAACAGTATACTGTCTAACCAGGGGTGTACTGGCCATACGGGAAAACGGAAGGTGAGGCTTATGTTGCGAGGGCCTGTCGGGGTGTGATTGAAATTTTTTCTTGACTGATTTCTATGAAGCCACAAGACAGGGGCCTATACGTTAACCATTTTCAGCCTAAATGGCCCTCCCAGTACGCCCCTGCGCTAAACCTGGTATAACGCACCACCATTTTTCGACCATGCCAGTATCGTATTGTTGAATATTGAAAATGACGGTGCTACCGAGTGATATTTATTTTCTTGCAGTAGTCGGTCGACGTGTAACTATTGTTTACTCTGATCAAAGCAAGACAACTCCATTAAAGGGACAAAAATCCTTCCGGTATGTCGTGCGACCCGTTGAGAATAGCGTTTGCAACATTTACACAGGTTAGAGTTAATGTCGCAAAATCAACTCGCACGAATGAAGAAGAAAAAAAACAAGAAAATGACTGTTGGCAACATTTACATGCGTTTGAACTAATGTCCCAAAACTGAATCGTACAGGAAAGCCAACAGGGATGCATGTACCTTTAAACCGTCCTTCTTACTATTTTCGTGGATCTCATGCATATGTCCTTTGCAACATTACGTACGTTTGAGTGAATGTAGCAAAACCATCCCGTATGTGGGGGAAAAGAAGAAAACGAAAGCTTTTGCAACATTAGCATACGTTTGAACTAGTGTTGCAAAACTGAGTCGTGTAGGAAAGTTGACAAGGAGGCGAAGCATAAATCGTTAAATTGCCGTCCAATTGCCTATTTTATGTTGTTTTTGCCAGTGACATGATATCCCTAGCATTTTAGTCGTGCGCGAGCATGGCTAAAATATAGTTTGGTGAAAACCAAAGAGAATCCTGTGCTTTTTCGGAACGAAGCTATAGTGGGGGAGCAACTGGTCAAATTTGAGAGTCCGTGTAAATTTCGTGATACAATATTCCGGTTTTTTTTGTTTGTTAAGTGCACAAAAACGCTTGTTGCCACTTCCGGAACTTATGCAGAGGGTGGGGGGAGGGCTGGAGGGGGAGGGGAGAGGAAGCGCATTGCCGGAAGTACGTTTTTGGCCGTTTAATGATAAAGAACTCTCATTTGGCTCAAATTAAAGAAAATTTAATTACCTAAAACTTTTATTCCGTACAGAATTTGCCTAAAATAAGAAATTAACCTGTTATAGGCAGAAAGAACCAAAAATCGTACATTTTTTGTGGCTTTATTTTTGCTGATAAAGTTGATTTCGATTGTCAGACAAATTTTGTATGCTTTTGTATGATAGCACTGCTGACTACTGTTTAAAGGTTGAAAATTAGATCCTCTTCCTTTTTAATCACTCTTACATACTCAGCAGCAAGCACAGCCATAGAAGGTGGAATTAGAAAGACTTGTCTACAGGGTGATGGATTTTTGGTCAATCCAACTGTACCACCACTTTCATACTTTTGTTAACACACTCTAAAGCAGTCAGCTTCAATTGCACAAAATCGAACTATGTTTCTGTTTACAGCTCAGTTTCACACGCAAAACTGTTTGTAAACTTCAGGGCTTTCAATTTCTACTGTTTGCATTTCAGCCAAGTACAACAGTATCATTTATGCGTAATGGTGTTATTGTGAGGAAAAAGGTACTTGACAAGCCAATATAGTGAAGAGAGGTGATGACCCCAGTCACTGGTCCCTCACTGCCTTAAGCAATTGGCCTAATTCAAGAACAAGCATTGGCTGCAATTGCTTCTTCTAGGCATTTTACTGCCTATTCTAGAAGCTTTTGATGCCGACTGATTTGTAAAGGGGGACTGAGGTTTACTGGCGCATCGACAGCTAGTTCATTAGTGCCAACCTCAGTCACAGTGCAGTGGGCGGGGATGCCTCTGTACCACACATTACAGAGATGTCAACCAAAGCCCAAATCTGTATCTTATCGTACAACTGTACCTCTTGCAAAAAATGAAGAACCCCGAACAGTAGGACAAAATCATCGCCCATTGTCCCACGGAAGGTGATAACGGTGTCAAACACCATCAATATGGTGACAATCAAAAAGAAAGTGACGTACTAGGAGAGGCCGCTGACACCAGTGACATTCAGGAGGGATTAACCCCTCTCAAAAGGAAGCAATGAATAAGGTTGGTGTGACCGATACGCAAATGGGCTAACACTACCTTTTCCTGGTGCCTGCAGCAATCAGTCGAGTGCCGAGTTGTAAAGGTTTCGAGCTAAATACTGAACATCGAGCTTAATTAAACACTTATTAAATGTGTCCATGACTCTACGTACATGTTTACCCTCTAGATTGGAACTTGTTGCTACAGAGTTATACAAGCCACTTTCAATCCGTGCTATAACTAGCCCACTGTTTTCACTATAGTTTCCAATGCATAAGCATGTTTAAGGTGTAGTTCCCCAGGCTGAAAACAAAATGACCCACGTCAGGTTTGTTCATTTGCAGTTGTTTAGCTTGGATGTCTAAACACACGTCCAATGCTGAGACAGTTTTTTGGCCCTACCCCATCACTATGTGGTTAACACTTTGTGCCTGAAGCAGAACCTTTTACATTGCTGACCATTCTGCTAGTGGTGCCAAGTGTCATTGGGGTGACTTGACTGCAGTTGAAGGCATAGCAGTGGTTATGTAAGGCATCAAGTGGTTGTGTGAGGCTGATCATGTTGGAATACTTGATTTTTCACTCATCTCTTCAAAACGTTAAACTGTATATCGTTTTGCAGAAGAGAACGTCTAGTTTAAGAGTACGCTTTGCGTATAAGCCAGACCTTCGTGTTGTTTCTTTTAGTGTGGTCTACAGCATATGAAATTTTGAAGCCAGTATAAGTTGTGCACCTTGGCGTTGGTCTGGATAGCACAAAACAGTCAAAATTAGACTTGCTGAATCAGAAAGAGATACTGAACGAGTTCCATAACAATCTCGTACCTGTAAAACTGGTGCATTATCATCTACTTGTTAACGTTGGTAAATGGCCAGTGCTGTGGCGTGTGTTGTCTTCTTTCGTCTGAGGTATTTTCCATGAAGTCGACGTTGTCTGGCACAAAATATCGTTTTCTTACAATAATAACGCCACATTATTATTGCAGGTGGTGTCTATAATGCACTGTACTAATTGAGTCTCATGTCTAAGAAGACGGCTGTATTCAATAGAAAAGCCCAAGCTGTGAAGCAAATTGACAAGTTTTGTTTCTAGTGGCTTGGTGAATTACCATACTCACAGAAAACTGATGAGCAATGACACATGGTCTGCATTTTAGTAGGAGATGAACATCTCACTTGCCTCTCACTGTAAGTCATAGCCATAACAGTTTGTGAAATACTAATGGCTGCATTCTTCAAAGCAACTTCCTTTTCTGTGTGATGAATTAATGCTTTCCGATTCACCGCCAAGCCATCTGAAGCGTACACCTCACGAGGAATTATGTTATCAAGGTATATCGACTGGTCCTGTGAACTCTCACTTTTATACTCCATGAATGCACTTTCGGATTATAAAAGCTGCATTGTAAGAAGCAGTTGACAATATACCAGTTCTACAGCTACGAGATAGTTCTGATAAGCGTTCATTATCTCTTTCTGATTCGGCAACTCTACTTAGACTGTTCTATGCCAACCATACCAATACCAAAACGCCTAAGGTATGGGTTACAGGAACACCATACAATAAAATTGGAGTGCTTTTTGTAAGACGATTTGTAATTTGACGTTAGTGAAGAGTTATCTTAAAAATCAAGTATCCCTAAATGGTAAGCATTCGATTCTTATGCAACAACAGCTTTGCTTTCGACTGGAGTCCATGTTACCCCACTCACACCTGCACCTCAAACAGAATGGTCAGCATTGTACGCTCTTCTGCTTCAGGCACAACGTGTTTTACACACATAGTAATGGGGCAGAGGACCCAAAACAAATTGGACATGTGCTTATACATCCAAGATAAAAAACTGCAAATAACCAAACCTGCCGTGGGCCATTTTATTTTCAGGACAAGGGAATAAACTTAACCGTGGTTATGCTTAGATGCATTGGAAACTTCAGTGAAAACCGTGGACTAGTATGACTCTGTAACAAGAAGTTCCATTCTAGAGGTTAAACATGTACCATATGTAGAGGCATTGAAGAACATTTAATAACTGTTCAACGTATGTTTACTCTTTCGAATTCAGCGTACGGAATCAAAAATGCAATAGTAAAAAAACAATCCAATGCTTAAAAGAAACATTTTCAACCAATGACAATAAAACAATGATAATGGCATACAAGAAAGCTCAAAATGTACTAGTGGTTTGTGGAATCTTCCAAGCAATGGATGAAATTGAAGCAATTTTGGATAAGAATCCAACAGCATATGCTGTGTTCTTTACGTACAAATTATTATTGAATTATGTTAGTTGGTTAACGTATTAAGGAATGGTGCATGACTGGAGATTTCATTTCTCTTCACTACATGGACATGTCAAGTACTTCCGTGCTCACGATAAACATCGTTACGCATGAATGATACTGGTGTACTTGGCTGAAATGCAAATGGTAGAAATTGAAAGCCTTAAAGTTTATAAACAATTCTGCGTGGGAAACTAGGTTGTCAACAAAAACATAATCCCATTTTGTGCAATTGGAGCTGACCATGCTTTAGAGCGTGTTAACAGAAGTATGAAAGTCAGTGGTGGTACAGTAGGATTGACCAAAAATTCATTGCCGTACGCTGTAGACAAATCTTTTTAATTCCACCTGCTGTGGCTGTGCTTACTGCTGAGTATGTATGAGTGATTAAAAAGGAAGCACAGATACTTTTTCAGCCTTTAAACAGTAGTCGGCAGTGCTATCATACAAAAGCATACAACATTTGTCTGACCATCGAAATTAACTGTTTATTAGCAAAAAAAATGAAAGATTTTTAGTTCTTTCTGCCTAAAGCAAGTTAATTTCTTGTTTTAGGCAAATTTTGCACGGAATAAAAGTTTTAGGTAATTAAATTTTCTTTGATTTGAGCCAAATTTGGATTCTCTATCATAAAAATTAAGACAGTTTTAGCCAAAAACGTAGTGTCTGGCAATGCGCTTACCCTCCCCTCCCCCTCCACCCCTCCCCCCCCCCCCTGCATAGGTGCCGGAAGTGGCAATAAGCGTTTTTGTGCTCTTTGGGGTACCAGTTAACAAACAAAAAAACTGGAATATTGTATCACAAAATTTACACGGAAAACCAGTTGCTCCCCCACTACTAGCTAAATAACACGTTTTGAGTCCAGAAAAGGTTTTTCATTTAATGTATTTTTTTAATCCAACCAAAACTGGTATAAGAGAAGCCGCCAAGTTTCCAAAAAAGGGTCAACATTTGAAGGTAGTGATATCATTCAAAGTTAATCATAGTTCGAAAGTTAAATGAAAACTTGAACTCATGGTAGCAATCTTCAAGTTTTCATCTAACGTCCAAAGTATTATTCAGTGCGCTTAACTTGGCTAATAAGATTAACCTTGGCGGTCTTTCCTGGTTGAATGATGTCACTACCTTCGAAGGCCGACCCTTTTTGGAAACTTGGCGGCTTCTCTTGTGATATCCACCGAAAACCAAAACTGATATAACTTTCATATATTGTGAATGTACAAGTTACATTCATGTCTACCTTTTTCCCGGAACCTTTTGTTTTATGTTTTATTTTATGTCTATAAATTTTCTCATTCGTAATTTTCACATTCCCATTGCCCTATTAGCCGTTAACGTCAGCCAACTTGACATTTTTTGGTTTATTGTTCGTCCATGCTTCACGCCCTTTTCATACTCAATCAGCACGTCCCCTTCAGTTGCTCTTGCCGAGGTTTCTTACATGTGTCTGTATCTGTGATTTTATGACTATAAATTACATCGGCCATTACATCAGCCAACTTGAGAATTTTTCCGTTTGTGCTGTCTTCGTTCACATTTTGTCATACAGAAATCCTTGAAGTTCACTGTAAAGTGAAACATCAGACGGCGAGCATTTTTTTGTTGTTGGTATTAACTTAATTCCAGTTGGCTCGTGGATGTTCGTATACCATTATCTAACGTGTGTCCCTTTGTTGTTACGCAATCCGCGGCAACGTAAATGACAGATTATTTTATCCTTTGTCCTTTGGATGTTCTTTCGGTAGATAAAAAGAAAATCCATTAAAACTTCCATTGCAGTATACGGATTGCAGTATACGGATCCAATCTCAATATGGACTATAGTCTTACTAGTTTAGTCACCTATTTTTCTGGACCTCTGAATGTCTTTCATCGGAAGAGTAATGCCCGTTTTATTTTACATCCGTCCATTGAAAATGTTGCTCTTTGCCCTATTTTCCCGATTAAGCCCCCCCCCCCCCCCCAATCACCCACCTCCTTTTGAAAGGATGCTGGCGCCAAGATTTTGATTGCAAAGTTTTTTAATTACAAAGTTTTTAAATAATGCTTTTAAAAGAGAGAGCGAGCACGGTTTCATTGCGCTATGCATTAGATACCGCTAAATTTTCTAATACTCGTAATGTATTAGTGATTTCGCAACAAGTAGGATGCTTAAAAGAGCAATCGATGCGCCTTGGGTGGGGCTTAATTCAGTGCGCTCGACTTTTTCTTTCATCTGTGCCCGCTGAACTGACGACTACGGGTAAGTTGCATGTGCCACAATCCCCAAAGTGTAGGTGGAGTGCTTTTAAATTTGCAAAACAAGACACATTAAAAGTGCAGGACCTCACTCACTGTCTTGCCATTTTCAAAAGAGTAAAATTTAAAGAGAAACGAGGTTACCTGACGAGAAGGGATTTTTTTCTTCACTCTCGCTTTTGCTATTAGGAATTTAAAAGTTGTGGCATCAATAAGTTAAAAGGGTTGTCTCTTCAAAGCGAAATGATCAAAGGGTTGTACCGGGCCACTTTGTGTGGTGTATGAATTTGCTCTAAATAAATCAGTCGTTTTGGTGTTGTTTTGGGTTGACCGTAGGCATACAATGGACGACGACAGAGTCTGTCGACAAAGGAGGTAATGAAAATGCTGTTATGTGTCGAAAATTGGTGTCCTTTCAGCTCTTTAGGAACAGCGGCATTTTTTTGTTGTTGTTGCTTTGTGGTTGTAGTTTTGACAAAGAAATTCAACTCACCACTAGAGAGGCTGCAGGTTTTGGATGACGCGATGCTGTCTTGCGAAATTGTTTACAACCCTTTCGCGGTGCCTTTGAGCTATTGCTTTGCGGTATTGTCTTTGAGCTATTGAGCTTTGAGCCGCCCTTCTTCTTTATCTTATGTAGGCATTGCCGTTTGGTGGGGCAAGGTAGCCTAATGATTAGTACGACCATTTCATGTGCAAGAGGTTCCTGACTCGATCATGACCTCAGCCACCCCTGCACAGACGTCAGGAAGGATGAAAGTTGAAGGGGTGTAAACCAGGATTTTTCAGACATAATTTTCCATCTAGCCAATAAATTATGTAATTTTTCCGACTGATTTGCCGGCTGACCAAAAATTATGTAATTTTGCCGACTGATTTGCCCAAACATTGGGTAGGGGGTGACCCCCCCCCCCCGTAATAACGTCCCTGACCCCTGGCATTTTCGAGAAGAGAAGAGCCCTGTGATGCCTCATGCTCATGTTGATTGCGGCATGTAAAAGATCCATTCCATGCTATACATAGAATTTACATCAACCAGCTGGCTAGTGACTAAAAATTGAGTGCAAGTTACCACTCTGACCATCTGTATTTTCCTGATAAATGGAAATAGATTAAGTTAATGTAAAAATATTATTAAAAGGTAATTACGTCGACATTTACTTGCATATATTACCTTTGAGCCGCCAATACTAAAATTGGACACAAAAGGAGCAGTGGGAACATTTTCATTCCTGCATCACTGCAACACACTTTGCAAGAACCTACCAAAATTATTGGTGACAGATGGAGCTATTAGTTAGAACACGAGAGCGACTGAGATAGCTCGAGGCAACACAGCCAAATGGTAGCATCTGCCAGACGAGCTGCCCACAGCCCCTTAGTCGGCTCTAGAGTACTAACTACAGTAGCTAGCCTCCACCTTAGTTGATCCAAAAAGTGTATAATTTATTGCTCTTTCTGTAACACGCTATTTACGAATAGCAGGGTACACCTTGTGTGAACGCACATGGCGCACCTTGCAGTTACATAAGCTGCTTGGCGTCCTGTCAACTTCCGTCTACACCGGAACTTGGCCGAACGCCAACAGCCGGGAACGAGGCTACTCTATTGTTTAAAACCAGTTAGAGCCGGCTCCAACCTGTTAGCGGTTACGCAACGTAATGCCTCAGGCGACTTTTATTGTTCTGGCCCACGCATAAATACGAGGGCAGGGACCATGGGAAGCACTTGGTGTGGGGCAGGCAACTCGAAAGGTTGTCTCCCTGGACTCAGCTCAGGATAAGACCAAGCTCCTAAACTTGTGTTTTATGCCTAATATGTGTTCTCAGTGCATAGTCCCCTAGCTATGCAGTAAGGAGTAAATTGGCTTTGAGATTATTCTTGACTTCAATCGTCTACTCCCTGAGTACGTCACATTTCTTTCCTGTTTCCCTGAAGACAAGTCACCAGTGCAACAGTTAGCCTATTCCCTCTTCTAGATGTACACCTGGACAAAGGAAGAGAGTAGGTTTCATATAACTTGCTGGAGGACTACAGCTGAAGAAAGTGCCTAGACACGAACACTTGATGATAAAGATGACGTTACAATCGATCCCATCTGAGGCTGAGGCTGCTTGCTATAGTAGGTCCATTTGTCGCCGTTAATTTCACGATCCAAACAACAAAAGATTCTGCGTGCGGTATCGACGCATCTTGTGTTGATGCAGTAGGGAAATTGTTCTATTGAACATAATGTAGCTTGTTCCCAACAATCCTTTTGTGTCCAGTTGTTGTACAGATGCTCTAAAGGTAATGTATGGTAGTAATGGATGTAATTGCTCTTTTGCGTACAACTCACTAAGGGAAGTTTTTAATACCTGTTTAGGGAACAGAACAGTTAGTATCTTCTTCCCTTCCTCTTCTTCCAAGAAGTCTTCCACTCACCCACGAACCTCCTTTTCTCCTCAGAGCAACTCTCACTCCTTCGTCTTATTTGACCTTATTGTTTTAATTTAGGGTAGATGTTAGTGGATATTGTGTCTTTTTCGTGTCAGTTTGAGTTTCATTTGTGCTCAATCTAGAAATACTTGAAATTTATTCGTTGAAAAGTAATAGAAGTCGGCTTCGAGGTAGGCTTGCGTGTTGTGCTATTGTAACGCTGGCATTCGAGCGTCCCTTTCCATCTTGCCCTAACCTCCCCAGGCAGTGTATCGGCTTCAGGATGTAACTTAAGATTCTTAACTAAGGGCCAATTGTGATAAACACACCATGGGAAAGAGTTTTTCTGTTAGTCGGCCCTGCTCTTAACACACCTCCGTGCAAATGAACCAGCAAGAAAGAAACTAACGTCCATTCTCGCTTAGCGAGTGAATTTAATTCATCCGGGGATCCTGAAACTCTTTTGGCCTTTGTTTTTTTGTACGATCAATTTTGGAGCATGTGCCGCTTTCCTGTCCTGGTCGCATGATTTTCTTAAGGACATTGACTACATCGATTCTGTGCAGTGCCCTCGATCTTTGTTGGCTTCAGAGTGATTTGGCATTAACATACTCTTTGCTTCACGACTGTTGTAACTTATGGTCATTTCTTTTCTATCCGTGTTGAATCCAAAACCAGAGGTCACTGGTGGCTTTAGCTTTATGGTATTTATGGTTGCTGGAAAATCTTTTTCTCAAATGGCGTGGCGGGCATTCGGTATGCTCTACCGGTCGAAGCGGTCTTGGCTCCCTCATTGGGTATCTTTAAAAGAAGGATGGCTGACCATAAGATGAGGTTGGCCAAAATACACGTTAGGTGGATGTAGTGTGTACGTTCCTTTCTTAAATTTCTTGGCGGGGTTGAGCCCTTCACTGACCTGTTTAGGGTTCGTACACGGCCTTAAATAGCTTGAAGAGGCTTAAATCTGAAAACCGAAAATTCAAGGCTTGAAAAACATTAAAAATATGAATTTTTGTTGTCGGAGCCTTGAAATGGGCTTGCATTTTGTGATTGTTTGGAATGAAGTTTAATGTAAGTATAAAATTAAATAATGAATAGAAATAATTTGTCAGCCAAATCTTTCTGTGAACGGTGCTCCCCTTGGATCCGACTGGAGACTGAAAGAGAAAGGTGCCGTGCAGTGCAAGCAATATTTGCCAGATGGGACAGCTGAGTATTTAAGTGCTGTTCCACTGTTTATTAGTTAGAATAGACGTTGTCGGCCAGTAAGCTACACAGGGTGGTCCAAAAAAAACTGACGACCCAAAATTTTTTAAGTCCAACTTTTCTAGTTAGGACCCTTCACAACCAGAAGAGGACAGAAATCTTCCCATTTCATTAGATTTGATTTTTGTCCTCTCCTGGTTCTGCGGGGTGCTAACTAGAAAAGTTGGACTTTTGTGTTGGATCCAACTCAGTTTTTTGTGGACCACCGTATACAGCTTTTTGAAGGCCCGAGCTGCAGATGTTAAGTGGAAGGGACCACTATTGTAAACAGTTGTTTTTTGCCGCAAGAGGGAGGAAACCGGAGTACCCAGAGGAAACCCTCGTGCAAGGGCAGGAAACAACCGGAGAAAAACCCGTACATATACACTGCCCTTCTCAGAATCGAACCTGGGTCGTAGAAAGCAAGAGATGTACAGCTGGGACCAGAACGCCTATCTAATCTGACGCCCCAGTGCTCGCAGCTACCCGAGTAGTTGTTGTAGTTCTCCTTCCTCGCTGGGGAGAGTGTGGGGATATAATGTTTGTCATTGTTTATGACAGTTTAGCTTCCTAAAGTAAGATGCGCAACGGTGCCAACGATTACATCTGGAAAAATACTGGAGTTTAAAAGGGAATATGAAGTCTATTACTTAAGCCTTGAAAATGGTTTCGTGTGTAATGATCGAACCCTGCCTGTTGCTTTTGCAACAAATTTATTTTATATATATGATTGAAGTCCTCTCTCCAGCAAAACTAAAACTATTAATTTCTCCGTTTCTATACAATATATGTCGACCAAACTTGGCCAGATAGTAGATGGCAACTTTTCCTAACTTTACACCAACTTTTATGCAATTCCGTGCAAGAGTAAAAGTAGGGAGCCACACGGAAATGTTGTTGTTGTTCTTCTTGTGTGACACGGTTTCAGAAAAAACTACTGCACCTACCTAAACTCTGAAACATGATCTTAGCCAGAAATTTCCCTGGGCTTCATCCTCAGAGAGACCACTTTTTCGATTGGTCCATCCATTCCGGAGTTGCGGTTCCCTGAACATTTTGATTGTTTTACATTGTTTTACATTGTTTTAACATTGTAATTTGGGAACAATGCCACTCAGCAAACTCCAGATCCATTCTTCGTGCACGTGTTATGTCTTTGCTAAAAGTTCATTGTTGAAGGGCAAAATGAAAGAATCCGTGTTTTAGCTAAACGCCTATCGATTTAAACCAAACTAAGCTACGTTGTTAATTTCGAGGTCTCGAAATTGGTCGCTAGAAACGATAAGATGGCGTATTTATTTCGTAAGTGGAGGCTTTCAGAGCTGAGTTGTATTGTTTCAAAGTGGCCAGCAACAATGCATAAACAATGCATACATAAACCTTTGTAGCACGACGCCATAGCCGTACAAAAGGTACACGGATTACTAACAAAAACGTCAAGTGTGCTGTAAAAAAGGGGGTTATATGATTGAAGTTTCACTTGTTAAAATGTACACGGATAAAATTTGGATGATTTTTAATTGAAATAATCAAATGTACAATTAAAAAAATTGCATCTGTTTAAGTGCTGTTGTGCTTTACGTTTTAAATATATGATAGGTAAAGCACAACAGCACTTAAACAGATGCAGTTTTCTCAATTGTACATTTGATTATTTCAATTAAAAATCATCCAAATTTTATCCGTGTACATTTTAACAAGTAAAGTGAAACTTCAATCATATAACCCCTCTTTTTTACGGCACACTTGACGTTTTTGTTAGTAATTTTATTCACCGTGGGCAGCACGTAATGTAACCCAGGAATACAATAGAATATGTTCCACCACGCAACATTTTAAAATAGATTTGGAACGAAGGACTGAGTAAATGAACTTGAATAAAGCCGACGTGTGACTGTACTTTTGAGATGAGGGTAATGTTCTTTAAGCCGTTAAGCTAGGACTAGAAAGACATCCCGGTACCATGGTTTTGGGGATGGGCATTTCTTGTTTTGAAATTTGTTTCCCTTCTTCCATTATCCTTTTTGTGCTTTAGTGGAATTTTTCGCCTCCTTTCTCATTTCCTTTTTTTTCCTCCCCAGTAACTCCCTTCTCTTCCCTCTTTCTCTCGCAAGTGAGTCTCTCTCTCTGCTTCTTCCTCCGTCTTCATCAAACTGTCTCTTATTTTCTTCTTTATTAACCCAGCCAAGCATATCCATCCTAATTCAGTGCCAATAACTCATGGCTTGGCTCTAAAGCTTCTGCTTCCTTCTCCCTCCCTCGTTGTGGCCGTGATACGTAAGTGCTAATCCCGAGCCTTATAAATCTGTCTTCTCTTCAGGCTTTTGTGAAATAGAATCTGCATGGTTGCTTGTTGTTTCAAATGTCGTTCTTGGAAGAAGGAATCAAGACATTAAACTCCTGCAGGGTTTTCACTTGAAAGACTCTATGCCCTCGCTCTCTTCTCCTCCTCCACCCCCCCCCTCCTCGCGATGATATGATTGCAGTTTGTTGTGCCTAGCTGGAATCTTGCTTGCGCCCTGTCGTCCGCCCCTTTGTTCCACCCGTGCTTGTACCTTATTATTTTTTTGCTACCATAGCTGTTCTTGGCAGGTGGGCCCCCACTCCCCCTTCTCTCGCTCTCTTCCTCCCCCAGTAACATTTAACGTTTCCATTGTGAAGTGGTAACTGACACATTCTCCCGCTAGCATTGATTGTGTCATTCATACTGATATGTTGTGTGTGTGTGTGTGTGTGGTGGGTATATGTACGGCTTGGCCGCCCAGGAGTAGGAGATAGGATCGGATGATGTATTGCATCAATAATTCTGGTGATGTTGATGAACAGCGGATTGGGGCTGAAGGGTGCACGATTTGATTTAGAAGCTGGCACGGTGCTGCAAGTGGTGTAATATTCAGTGACGTTTCGGGTTTAGTAAAACATTGTTTTCAAGCACTGAATATCAGTCTTTATTTAAAATGACGCAGGGCTAATAGTGTCTGAAAACGATGTTGCGCCTTACTGTAATAACTTGTAGCACATACTGCTTTTTTAAACCATGCGCAATGGCTGTTTGCCGTGACGTCACCATGAGTTATCCAATGACGAACGAGAACAACGGCTGTTTGGCCGCCTGATTGGACTAACCCAGTCACGTGATATGCACGTCACAGCAAACAGGCATGGCGCATGGTGTAGCAATAGCAAGAATGTTAAATAAGCACTACCTGTACTGTGCTGTTTTAATATTGATGCTATTGCTGTAAAAAGGCAGCAACATATCCGTCAACAACGATCCACGCGTTTAGAAGTCAATGGGACAATTGCATCTTCAGCTTAAATATGTTGTCGCATTGACCTGGATTGATGCAGCCATACGTTTTAAACCAACAATGGAATTAGCTGTATATGGTAGCACTTCAATGACACAGTCTATATCTTATTGTAGCCATCACAACTAACTTTTAGGAAGGGCGTGTTTTGCGCAACGACTCGCCTTTGCATTCTCGCAGCTAGAATTTACCTGCGATGGCAAAGGTGTTGTTCCATCGTAACACAACGCTACCTGGGTTAACTAAATACGACATCGTGTTAGTTAATGCTTCTAGTCTTATAATTCGTAACAATAAGGCAAAGAATTCCTCCTGACGAAACAATTTTCCCAGTCGCTTTTGAACTCAACATTATTGACTGTTTTCGTTACGAGCTGGCAGAGCTAAAACCGCTGCCATGTCGGAATTTAGGATGATTTCTAGCTTCAAGCTTTAAGACTGCAAAGACGAGTCGGTAGACCTTTCGTAGAGCTGGGAATATTATTTCAGAACAAACATCAGACCGGAGCTTTTCTTTGGCTTAGGCTACTTGTGGATTTCCATTTTAGCGACATTCTCTTGTCAACGTATAAAGCTTGTGGCAGACTACTTCGTTCCGTCACGTCACGTCACGTCACGTCACGTCGCAGGCCGTCAAATTTCTGTTTGGATTAAAAGCATGTAAATTAGAGGAGCCGCATATACTGATCGGTTCCGTGACGACCCGTCCCCTACTTAATACAGTTGCGAACCTACTTCAGTTACTTTCTGGACTTAAATGTCATCTTGCTGAGCATAAAGAATTATACCTAATTTACTATGACTTTCTATTTAATTACCTACTGCATTGCCAATTTGGGAGCGATCAAATTTAAGAGCTCGGCGGAGCCGATTAAAACTTATAGCGTCGGAAGCAAAGTGCGCTGCACGATCTGTTGCCGTCAGTCGTCGGAACGGGACGGAACGTCGCAGGGGGGGTCAAATTTCTGTTTTAATTAAAAGCATGTAAATTAGAGGAGCCGCGTTACAGCTCCGTCTCGATCCGTGACGATCCGTTGGCTGACGATCAGTCGTTGGAACGGGACGGAACGGAGTAGTGTGCTACAAGCTTAAAACTTTACCGTCTACCGTATTTTAACTCTCTAACGCTCACAGCGACTTGTAGATATCTTTTTTGTTGTTGTGGTTGTCCAGTTAGCTTGGAGACGCTCATAAAAACCCCTGGACTATGCTGGTCAACTTTGCTAATCTCCTTCAGCGTACTTTAACTTTCTCCGTATGATAACCCTGTAACGGTTTTGGCGCAAAGGCTTTTTTTTTTCTCCCAAATTCTGTAATGCATTCTTGGATTTCGATACCGCATCCAGTTAGTTTGGAGGTGCTGATAACCATTCGGCTATGTTGGCTCGCTTTGCTTGGGGATCCCCACGGAATCCTCACAAAGCATCTGTGTTGCGATGGCTCAATTTGCGAACCATTGCAACAAGTTTGCACCAATTCTGTACCAATGTTGTGATTTTTCGATAACTCGACCACATATCAAATATTTTAGCGTGTCAGTACAACCCCCCCCCCCCCAAATCCAGTTAGATACGCTAACATCTAGAAGTCTTTAATTAATATTGTTAAGGCAAAACAAATTTAATAAGAGCCTTATAGAAGTTTTTCGTACAGAGAAAGTTACAATTTTTTTGTTCTGAGCCGTGTACAGATTTCAGCGTTCTTTTTTGGGTTGGCTACAAACATACATTCAGCTTTTTTTTTTCAGTTGTCTTCAAACAAGTTTTCATTTTTTTTTTTAGATGGGCTACAAAGAATTTTTCCGAATTCTTTCTTTTTAGTAGACACACAAATAAATTCTCATTTTATTTTCCCGGTTTCAAACAAATTTTCAGCCTTTTTTCGTCAGTGGCGGATCTAAGGGGGAGGGGGGGGGGACGGATGGGACCAGTTAGCACTAATTAGTTATTGGCAAGGTCTTAAAATGACGTCACGTAAATAAAGAATTATCCACCAACTTCATGTAATATGCGGCCACTAAAACCTTATATGAACACAAAATCGTTTGCCTTCCCATCCAAGTTTCACACTTAACAGCACACACACAGTAGCCGGGACCAAGATTGGGGGGGGGGGGGGGGGGTG
>JAHWFP010153535.1:35672-70188 GCA_023313725.1 Lithobius niger | reverse complement strand
ACCCAAAGTGGCAGTGACATTGAGCAGGAAAGCATCCACAACAACCAGGAACATTGGAAGAGCACCCAAAGTGGCAGTGACAGTGAGCATGAAAGCATCCTCAACAACCTGGAACACTGACAAAAGGCCCGCTATGAGGCAGCAGGACTTGTGGGAAATTCAAATGTGAGGAGACAAAACGTTTGTTGGAAGGGAAGTTCGAGCAGTTTTCCAGACCATCGCCTGAGGATTACTGTTAGTAAAAACAGTAGAACATTCGCCAGTTTTCAGCATAAGTTGTAGTTTTTATCATGATCAACAACCAAAGTAAAACGGCCGTATTATCGGTTTTTGCAAAGTAGCAGCTTATGGCAGAGGCAATGCTGCCAGTGTAATTTCTAGCTTTGTATACTTGCTTTTGATGGGGACCGGGTGTTTTATACATTTTTAAGAGTTTAAATTTGTAAACTTTTTGTAATTTACCCCCCCCCCCCCCTCTAAAAAAAAAGCAAAGAAAGTTAGCACTGTACTGCCCCAAATAAGGCATAGTGCCCCTTAATATTTTAGGCCGAAAGTGCCTTATGGCAGAACCATTCAGCCTTCAGATTTTCCTTGTGAAAGCCTCAGTAAGTAACTTTTTTTTTAAGGATGTTGCTACAGCATTTTCAGACTTTTAGGAGCTAAGCCCCAACCTGTGCCTTCAGGAGATCAGAAACGAACTTGAACTCCTACCCTAATACTTTGTTCACATTGTGATGGTCTTGCTGTCCCTCCCTTCTGCTAAAGCTCTATTACCGTCAGTGCTGGAAACATTGGAATGTTGTGCTGAAGTTGCATGTTCTGAATCCTTCCATATCGGTTTGGGTTAGTGTTGGTTCTCAAATTTGCAATCCTGTAAAAGATTTAGCTTATTGCACCACTGTAGTAGGTTAATTGTTTTTTTTTCTCTTTTAGTCAGCAAGATCTGAGACTGTTGATTTAACAGACTCCTCGCTTGTAGTTGATATATCCGATGCTCTGAGTGAACGTGATAAAGTCAAGTTTACTGTTCACACAAAGGTAAAGATTTATCGATTGATAATTTTATGTGTATTTTTTCTGCCAATTCCACTTTCTAGTTGGAGTGCCTAACTCTATGTGAGGGGCCATTCAAAAACCTCGTGGCCATTTTTTAAGCCATTTTTTTCAAACCCCTTCCCCCTGTGCGGTCATCAGTGGCCAGGTCTTGGACCCCTCAAAAAAAAAACCACGTGGCTCAAAGCCACCCCCCCCCCCCTACACGTACTTAAAATAAATTACACCTTAATGTTCAACAAATGCGAACCCACTTTATATAAAATTAATGGTATTGTGCCGTACCAAATTTGGTGAATTGATAGTGTACGACACGAGAAACCCAACAAAGTACCACCATACCCCACTTTCGCTTTTAATAAACGCAGTTGTTTGATTCATCGTGTGAAATATTTTCACCATTTTTTTTGGCGATCTACAACGGCCGATCGACTAAACTTCATCCAAGCTTTGTAATTGAGACGGAAAGTAGAAAATTGTAACCTTATAGGTTCATTAATACGTAGGCCATCACTGCATTGAATTATTCCAGTGAAGCACTCCACATTTTATCCGCACCCTATTTGAATGAATTTAGCATGAGTGAGGAAAATGCAGTCTTACGTTGTTGAAGATTTCTACTACAAGCTGCGATCTTTCACCACTATGTGGGAAATTCTGTTCGGTTGACTGGGACTGAGATGTTAAGGTAGATATTGTAACAATATAAGTACATGGACATGTAAACTATCACACTAGGTGATAAGAACAATATAAGACTGACTGAGATAATATGCGTAGAGACTTATACAGTAAATCGCCAATCCATGGAGATATGGCCTTTCTTCAATGCAATAGCCACGTGGTTTACTTGGAAACCCCCCTCCTCCATTGTGGTTACTAGTGGCCGAAAGCCGACCTCCCCCACTCCCTGGCCGACCACGTGGTTTTTGAATGGCCCCTGAGTGCTGTGTAGCCTATATTTTGGAATGGCGTTTTATGAATCTGTTATGTAAATTTACTCTTTAAATTGTTCCAAGTTACACGTATCATGTTACTTGTTAGTGCATGTTGCCTTTCCTCATATCCACAGATAAAAATAAAACATTTAAAACAATAAGACACACTTAAGAATTTTTTTAAGTTACCCAACTATCAGTAAGCCTTCTCATTGGAAAATGCAAAAACATTTTTCAAAAATTCCTATAGATTGTCATCACTGTCGTTTTCTTTGGTTTCAAGAAAATGCTCGCAATAAGGTTACTCAAAACCAAAAAAATTGTAACAGTCAATTGCAGGTGAATATTCAGTGGCCAATTTTCTGCCACCTTTTTCAGGCCAATTTGTTGCTGTTGGGTGCAAACTCTGGGCTTGGACTGAAGAAGGAGGCAGAAAATTGCCCACTGAAAATTCGCCTATAATTGACTGTTAACAAACTATTTGGTTTTGCGTAATCTTAATGTGAGTAAAAATTCCTTCTTTTGTTTAATTGCATTTGCACCGGCATGTTCTTGAAGAAAAGCAACGAATGGTTTAATAATAAAACTGAATTTTATTAATTTTTGGAAACTCACTGAGGTTTTGCAAAACAGTCCTTGAATGAATTTAGCTTTCCCCACGACACGTGATAGCACTTACGATGATCATGTCACGTGATGGGGCTAGCCCAGTCAGACTGATATACGGCTGCTGATTATGTAAAATTTTTAAAAGAAGATTGACAACATTTTTTTTTATCAATAGCTAACTTCTGTCACATAGTATAGCCGTCGTGTTTCCTTACTTTTCCCCGTAAAATGAATTTATTGACTCAGTTTCAACTATTTGGAAAGAGGTGGAGTAGATAAATTTATTTGATCATTCTCACCTTTGCTAATCGTCATAGTGGCAATACCTTTGGTAGGCCCGGCTTTAGGTACTTCGTCAGAAATTGGTTCATTTTATTATTTTGCCCGACTCTTGTTTACAACATTGAGCAGCACTATGAATAACTTGTACGTTATTATCTCAAAATCATCTGGTGGTAGGGCAGGAGTATGAAATATGCTAGCATTGTGTTTTAAGTATACCTTAAGTGATATCCAGCACCAGACAGCTGTTCCTTGACAAGCCATTGATTGTCACTGGGATTGTAGTTGACTAAAGGATCGCTATTGTAAAAGCATTTTGGTCACCGGCTCAAAAGCTTTTGGTTACTGGATTTGCAGATGTGTATCTGGGTACTTTTTGCAGCAGTTATTAAGTTCATTCACACAGTTTTTTTTTTATAATAATGAAGTAAATATTAGCAGCAGTATAGCTAGACTTGTTCAGTTTGGTACGGAATTTTGTGGAAATTAGGGTTAGTGTTGCACGGTATTAAGTTTTTGCAGGACGGTACGGTACGGTTTTGAAAATGGCGGTCTACGGTAATATCACGGTAATTTAGGAAATAATTGTGCACTATAATCACTTGAGCACAAAAGAATCAAATATGGCTCTTTGCATTTAATTTGTTTACTAATAGTGGGACTTCGCTTTCTTTTTAATTGGATGCTACGACATCGACAACATAAACACGCTCGAACACGATTGTTACTGAAGAGCTGCTCCCTCCCCCCCCCCCCCTTGCATTTAGGCACTTCCTCTGCCTAGCAGTGGGATCGGATTACACAGGCTCGTGCAAATTTCACACCTTCGTATCGGCTTTAACTTGTGCGAATTTACTGCCATGAAAAAAACAAAAAGAGGGTAAAGCTGGTTCATGAATGGTCGTCAGCACCATAATCACGGTAATACAGCTGCTACGGTAATACCGTGGAGCTAAAAAAGAAACGACACTGATACCGTAATTTTTTTTTATCGTCAGTACCGTGAGTACCGATTTACCGTGCAACACTAATTAGGGTCATTGGTCACAGATTTGTGTTAAGTTTTTGATGCAAATAATTCCATTGCCTGAAACCATTATTTCCTAGATTTAGAAAGTCTTATCGGACAACCGTTCATTTCCAAAGAAGTGCAGCCTAAAGAACTGTATCAACCTTATAAGTCAATTGTAAGGCGTGTTTACAAATTCAAAGAGAGCAGAACGCTTCGCTCAACGTGCGCTTCTCGTACTAGAACATACTCATCCAGACAATCGGTCCTCCCTTCTGCGACATCACGCTAGAGTAGCCTCTCCACTCTGTTTTACCTATAAATCATGTTCTTGTGAGCTTGCTTGTATGCTGGCCGCTACTTCGATCCAGCTACGCAGTCTACATCTGCAACAACTAAGCATGAGAGCGTCGTGTGACACTTGAAAATCAGCAAGTTGATACTCGCTTGACAACACCAAAATGCACATATTATTTCGTCTGCTCTACAGTTGTAAATGCTCATGCTTTTAAGCATTGAGAGCATTGAGCACAGGAAAAGCTTAGGTTTCAAGCACCGACCGTCATGCTTGTACATCAAAATTACTTGTGTAAACAGGGCCTTAATCATTTTATCATTGATATATTAACCTTCAAATCAATACTCCATCAAATAAACCAGTATCTTAAATTGTCTTCCTTTATCGTAGGGTTCAACGGAGCTTCAAGTTCTGTAAAATATTTGTTTGAAAATCAAATTTCCGTCCTTTGAAATTCCCCAATTCCTGCAACAAACTCGAAAAACTGTTATAACTGAATTCTCTAAATTGTCCCAACATTTTTTGTAACGATCTATTTTGTGTATTTCTGTTAGTTTCTCCTGCCAACAAATTGTGACAAGCAGTGAGTAGGTGTTCATCAAAGAAGCCACATTTTATATTGGCCAAAAAAATCTCAAATCCAGTAATTTTACCTGTTATCGTATTTTAGATCAGCAATGTTTTATTGGTCAATTTAATTGTGCAAGGAGCCATGGAAGATCTTTCTATTCATGCATTCGAAAGGCCTTGTAGTTGGTTTCATTCAGTGGGTGTGAACCTTGTTATCAGATCTGAATATTACTTTGAATACTTGGTGGGCATGGTGGCAGAGCTGAGCCTAGCTACGTGACGATGCCGATCTGGCCGATGACAAAGGGGATTCTGGCTGAGTCCCTTTCAGTTAGTGCCAGCCAGATTCCTTCAGCAGCTATGGTATTTATTCTGAGAAAAAACACTTATCGTGATCTTAGGTTTGCCGATTCAAATCCCCGGTTTTCCCCTCCCCATACTAAACTTTGCTTCCGACTTGCCCCGTCAGGTTCGAAATTGTACCAGTTCATCTTAATATCTTTACAAATATTAGTTTACTTAGATAACCTGTGGTGCGGGTGGGACTCCATTAACCCCCACTTCACACGGTTTGGGGGAAGGGGTTAATGTATGCAGAGGAGAGCATTTGTGAACTAGGTGAAAAGCGAGAGAAAGGCGTCTCAAGATTTCTTTAAAATAAAAGTTGGGGGACTTTGTGTATTGGTTGAATTTCTCTACCATTGATCTTCAGCCACATGACTCACATGCTCTTGGATGTAGGTAGTTTTATGGGTTGTCCTTAGTTACTGCGGAATAATTTCTGATTAATGTCCATATTATCCATGAAGAGTTTGTGTCCGATTAATTTCAAATTTCTGAGTGTCAAAACGAGAACCCTGTAAACCCTTACTCAATTTTATTGTAAGTTAAAATCCACGAATTTGAATAAATCTGTTAAAGGGTTAAGTTTTGTGGATGCAGACGGACAAGACATAGCATTGGGTAAGAAGCTGTATTCTGTTTTGCACCATGTTTTGATAAAAAAAAAGTGAATAGCGTATCCATGGTATGCTGTTATAATTTGTTGAACATAAAGCCTTTCTGCTGCAAAATGGGGTTTAGGTGCGAATAATAAACTGGTTTTGAATGAGTATAATGCTCAGATTTTTGTCCTAGCAGCTTGTCGTGGATTTATATTTTAAAAAGACCCCAGATTTACTTAAATGCTTAATTTCTTTCACCTTTAACCAAGTCCTTAATGCTCTCCTCTGCATACATTAACCCCTTCCCCCAAACTGTGTGAAGTGGGGGTTAAGGGAGTCCTCCCCACCACAGGTTATAAAAACGCCTCAACTTCTGTGCATCCACGTCTTTTTTTCTTTTGCTGGCTGGACTGCTGATTTTTCATAACAAAATAGAAAACACGAAAAAGAAGAGTGCAGTTTATACTGTGAAATTAATAACTTGAACAATTACCGAAATAAAAATGTCCTCACACTTTCACAACATAGACAAACACTTTGTCTTACACATTTTTGACCCCATAGGTGTCTTCATCAGGATTCTCATCAGGCTTCAAGGATTATTGGGACTTCCTACAACATCTCCCTTTGTTTTCGCTACCTTTAGTTGGTAACAAAAACTAATTAAGAGGTTGTAGGAAGTCCCAATAATTCTTGAAGCCTGGTGACGCACCAGTATGGGGTCGAAAATTTGCAAGACAAAGTGTTTGTCTATGTTGTGAAAGTTTTCGACGTTTTTATTTCGGAAATTGTTCAAAATGGAAAATGTTTTATGGATGATCATTTGTATAATTTACGGTTGCAGATGTCATTTAGTTACATTTTCTGTGATTTTTGTCACATTACAGTATTATGGCCTCTTGAAGAAGACTTTTAAAATGAATTAAATTTCCTTTAGTTAAATTCCTTTACATGTGAAATCACTATTTCATTGTGTGTAAGAAAATTGGGAAATCCGTAGGCCTCTTTTCAATTTCTTTAGTTGTATATTTATCTATCCGTAGTTCCTTCTCTTAATGTGTATTTGATGGGATTGTGTTTTGAGTACTTACAATTTGGTTTATGCCATTTATTCTTTGCATTATGTATATTCAGCAATCACATACATTTTGATACTGTGGTTTGGGTTTTACTTTTGAAACGTCTTGTTTTAATCGTGAATGGGCTGTATTTGTAAGCCATTTTAGAACATGTACCATCTTGGCCCGAATGTACGACGACTGAACAACAAAATAATTGTAAAACGAATGAGTTTCACAAAGTTTGTGGAGATGCCAAATTCATTTTGGGCTATTATGTACAGCTTACTCGATACTGGATTTGGAGCGAATAATTTTATAAACTTGATAAATATTTTATTTTATTAAAATATTTAAAATATTCGCTCTAAATCCAGTAGCGGGTGAACAATACTTGGAAAATAATTAAAAGTATTTAATTATTTTATAAACTAGTATAGGTCTAGTAAGTGTCTGGTGCAGTTAAGATATCGTCATGTTTGCAGTGTAGATTTCCATTTTTTTGGAACATTTTATTTTTTGTTAAATAATTCTTAATTTATTTTACCAATTTTCTTAAGATTAATAACTTCAAAAACTCAAACTATTCAAATGGTTTATTAAGTCAAAAAAAATTTAGTTATACAATGGACACAAACTTTAATTGCAGCAAGTAGTACATCGTATATTTGAGCCAGTGCGTTACCTGCTGGAGTAACTTAAAATGCACAGTTCAGGTTCGACATTTTGTGTCATGTAGAAGAGGAAAAACTGATGTTTTGGAAGCTCATTCCAACATTTGATGTAAATCTAAAAATGGCTACCTGTACGTCATAAATAACAATTATGTTATTTAAGTCTGAATTGTGTGGTTTTTTTAAATGCTGCTAACAGATGTGCTAACATAGTACAGTGATAGTGTGGAAGTAGTAGGCTGCTGAAGAGGTCAATTGGATATTCGGATATGGGCAGATCTTGATGACTTTATCATTAGAACTGCCTTTCCTAATTACAGTTAAAAGCAATTAGTCATAAACTGACTGCTGAATTCAGGTAGGCCTACTGTATTTTTGAAAGTAGGTTCTTTTTCTTTAAAAAAATGTAGTGTAGTAACTAATATTAGGTTTAGTTAGTAGGCCTAATGATTTATTTTCATTTGTGCGCCTTAGACTACTTTAAACGAGTTTGCAAAGCCTGACTTCTCCGTCGTTCGACAACATGAAGAATTTGTTTGGCTTCACGATCGATTTGAAGAGAACGATGACTATGCAGGATTTATTGTAAGTATGCTGATTTCAGTAACTGTGAATAGCAAGTTCTAAAAGGAAAACAAAACACAAAATGCTGAGGTGCCTATATCCTTTGTTACAGATTCCACCTGCACCTCCCAGACCAGATTTCGATGCTTCCCGAGAAAAGTTGCAGAAACTTGGTGAAGGAGAAGGAACCATGACGAAAGAAGAATTTAATAAAATGAAACAAGAATTAGAGGCGTAAGTACCTTTATGGTATTTAGAATGTTCCAAATAAAAGAAAAGAAAAAAAAAAGCAAATGTTATTTTTGAGATAAAATTAGTTTTCGACTATACTAAAATACTTGTTTTATACTTAATTGTAGCTTGAATTTGTTTAAATTATTGCTCATTTCCCAATAAAGCAAAAAATGCCTACCAAGCACCCCACCATCGTTGGTATCGCAACCAATGCTCGGCAGCAGTTTTTGTTTGGTATAACCTTTTCCTGTTCGAGGCTGCTGGGTGGGTTCTTTTAGAGTTAAGTGTATTAGGATAGTCCAATACTAATTTTATCTTTACAATTTTGTTCCTAGTTGCCGTTCGAAAATATCCACTATCTGTAAATTCTTGCATTCAGTTCCTGCAATGCAACCCTGGAGGAATCAAAACTCTTTAGATCTGCCAAGCCTCGCCACCCATCTGCGCATCCGTTGTGCAGACCCTCCTTGAATGGTGCCACAACAAGGGACAACCATCTCTTTTCCTCCAGCCTCCGGCTTGGCCGATTGGCTCATCCCTGACCGAAGACAAGACTCGAAAGACCGAAAGATCCGAAGGCTTCAAGCTTCGACCAAATGAAGTCCGCCATTGAAGAACGAAACAAGCTTTCATCGTATAATGCACAACCTTGAAGCTTCTTCACTGCTGCTTACACTGAAAGTTGCCGATCTTGTTTTCTGCGCTGTTCCTCACCGAACTTCTCTGTGGGCTGCCAGTTCTTCTCCGATGCCTCCTGCAGTGCCCTTGAAGTGCTTTCACCGAAAGATGCTCCACCAGTACTGCAAATCCCTTGACATGTCTCTTCTGCAACTTTCAACGAAAGGAACCGGTTCTGTTTCCGCAATTAACCGGCCCTGCTGTCAACTTGAAGCTTCCACCCTTTTGCCTTCCGAAGACCGTCTGTCCGAAAGCCCACGACTCCGTCTTGTTTTGTCTCCTGTATGTGCTGGACCCGATTGTGTCTTAAGTCGGGGTTTCCTGCTGTGATATCGGTGCCTCCCGACACCTGTCTCCTCATTTGACAGTCTGGCTTCTCTTTCGGCGAAAGAATCGTACACCACCAAACTCGGACTTGTGCCCCTTCGTCTCTCGATGCCGCCTCGTTGCCCTTCAACTTTCGGTAAAAGACACCCTATTAACTTACTTTCCGTCGTGAATCCTGATCCGTCGTCGGCTTTTCTCCACACCTTTTCTCTTCCGCTCCGCTCTCGGCGTGCTCGCCATCTTGGCCTGACTGCCCGATTAATTTCTAAACGCCAATCACCTGGGGATCCACGTCCTGCCTTCGGTCACTTGTCTCAGCGCTCGACCATCGCCCATTACCCTCTACCTCCTCTTTCGGCGAAAGCAGCCCACATTGCCTTCACTAGGGTCGCTCATCTTTCCCGATCGGTTCGCTCCTTCTGGCGCTCCTCTGGACCACTTTCAAACTCGCGCTCTTTCCGGTGTGCAACGCATGCACTCTCCTTGTAAACTGCAGCTCTTCTCACCCAAATGGCTTCCAAACGCTGTGGTGGTTCAACCCGTTCATCGTCTGACTTCAGAGGATGGGACCCCTTTATTAAGTTCGTGCTCCAGATGTATGCACTTACGCAGCCATTGTATCCAAACATAAGCGCTATGACCCACACACCTCTTGCCAAAATCACTGCTGTTGCAACTACTTTGAAGACCCCTGCTCAATCTGTTTGTCGATCCCAGCCAAGGAATGGCCCTAATGTGTAGGAAAAACCTTGAAGCCAAAACTCGCGGCGATCAAATGAAGCGGAAAAAAGAATGTGAACACCAACAAACTCTCTTGGCCCCCATCAATTCCTCTTCGGCCTCAAATGGTAAACCTCACCCCCTCAACTACTGCATCTTCTTCAAGTGTTTCTTCCTGTTCACCTCCTGTTCACTCTTTGCCTTTTCTTCGCCAACCGCAATCCCTTCGGCCACGGCCCCAACTGCCTCACCCATCATTAACATTTTGAACGTTGCTCCCGCCACTGACCCGAATGTCTGTCATCCTCAAACGTGGGACCTCCAACATCTTCCGCCCCCTCTTCTAAGGCTGAGAAGAAGCTTAATCCCCCGGTTGCACCTGCGGGCCCCATGCGGCATCTCTGCCACTTTATGAAATCCCCCCGTTATCCACAACAGCCGCTTCAACATCACTTCACCCACCCATCTCGGCCCAAACCTCAGCTGCTACTCCCACTTCTTTTGGCTTGGACCAGGAGTCCTCACCATCCAAATCTCTGGCAAACCTCCGTAACTACAGCAACACACAAGTGCTTCAAAACATTCTAAAAAAGAACCTTAAATTCTCCTCGAGAAGCAAGAAAATGTTGGAAATCGGTGCCACCCCCATTGCCGAAGTTTACCCCGCACTGAAATCGTAAATGAATGGATTCGTCTAAACGCCACTTTGCCTGCCGAAAGGTGTTTCCCGCCAAATCTGGCAATATGACAATGCCGTAGCTTTTCTACCCTGCCGTGCCGAAATAGTTAAATGCTCCAGACTTGGATTTCCCTGCATTTGCTGTCTGTCGCGCGCCAAAGGGTATGCTTTCACCTTTTCGACCCGCCCATAAAAAAAAAAAGAACACCACTCCCCCCCCCCTCTCTTTTTTCCAGCGGGTTGAGACTGGAGTCCCTTTTCGGGACTGGATGCGGGGTCACACCCACCAGGTCCCGGCCTAGGCCCCACTCAAAAAAAAACCTCTCAAAAATCAGGCAAAATTGTACCCCAGTCGCTAATTTGGATTTCTTTACCCCTGACTAGATGAATTTACTCATTGACATACTGTAATCCCTATGCATACCCCTTTTTCTAACACTTAAATTCACTTCATACTCCAAACATTTTCGTCCGACCGTTTGTGCGCTGAATATACTAAACCAACATTGTCTGGACCACTGGATGCACTTTTCAAACTTCAAGCTTGGACACTCCTTCACCTCTGTTCCACACCAAGGATTCCAATCATCAACTTGTCACCGTGGAATCTCTTCGTCGTCCGTCACTTCCCTCATCTGGACTCGTCTTGTACAAAACTTAAAAGTCTGCTTTACCGGCCCTTTGTAACTCTTATCATCATACATATAATATGCCAGCAACACCGGACGCGAGCGACGATACGCCAGTAACAGCACCAACAGGCGAGAACTACGCAACTACGCAATGCTAAGTCAAGACGCAACGCCTACGTCACGACGCAACGCCTCTGCCGCCAACCCCATCTGCCGTCGCTAAACAGCAGAGAACCAAGGTCATAATAATAGCAGCGTCAATAGAGGAAGAGTTGGGAAGGTGGGCACCGAGAGCCCTTTGGCTGCTTAGCCTTTTTTCCCCAAACTTAATCCCAATTTTAGTCGAATTTCTTGTTTTCCCAATTGTGATATTTTGATGCTGAAACGAGGGAATGGTTAGGGTTTCCTTTGGTGGGTATTTTCTTTCGTGATTTTTTTTTACCCTTTTACATTTCTTTCTCGGGCCCTTTTTTTTAGGCCCTTTTTAGAGCCTCTTTTTTTTTTTTTTAAACAAAGGGTGAAACGTGGGTTAGCTGTGCAATGTTAACGGGCTTTAAGTTAAGCTGATTTCGTTAAGCCTAACATTGTCGGATCTTTTTCAAATTTAATAAGAGAATGTATTTTGACCTTGGGAGTTCGTTTTTCGGGTTTTAACCGTTAATCTCGTTTTTAGGCGTATTTCAATTTTACTATTCAGTAAAAATTCTGGCTCATAGAAGCCATTTTCAATTTTTAATGTTGTGTATAAAAACAATATTTTCTGCATTTTTTTTTCCCCGATAATCAACTTTTAACACTAGGACCCTCATTTTTGACGGGGATTCAACTAGTAAACAAAATAGGCCTCCTCCTCCCCTGCACAGATAGCCTTAGCGCATAGAAATCTGGAGAGAACTCGGTTTACCAGGTAACCCAGCTCGCACCCTTGGGAACCCATCAGGAGGTTCCCACTACCATTTGTGACGAGGTCTTCTGTAAATGCAAGAATTTACAGGTAGTGGATATTTTTGAAACGGCAACTAGAAAGCCCAATTTTTCTTGGGAGGTCAAAACTGGCTTCTATTGCCTAGCGAAAATATAGCCTACCTCTACCCTCCCAACCTCCCCTCTTGAGTCACCACCATGACATATCTTAAGGTAAAGAGATGGTTGTCATTTATTGTGGCACCTTTAAAGGAGGGTCTACACGATGCATGCAAAGATGGGTGGCGAGGCTAGGCGGATCTGAACGAGTTTTGATTCTTCCAGGGTTATCAGCATTACAGGAACTGAATGCAAGAGTTTACAGGTAGTGTATAGTTTCGCTAGGCAATAGAAACTAATTTTGACCGCCCCGGAAAAAATGGGCGTTTTACCATTCTCAAAATACTAATCTTTAAATTATAGCCGACTTCTTCCAAAAGGAGGCAGGTCAGTTGAATCAAGCCTGAATTTTATTTTCCACATTGAAGTTTCTTTTGACTCAATTTCTCTCAAATGTTACATGTTGATTTAAACACTCGTGCAATCTCACTTCTATCTTTTCACTCTACTCGCACCTTGGGCTGCCAAAAATTTTCGCCATTTTCATCACCATAACACGACGAAATTACCTCCATTTTCTTCAGCACATGTATACACCTCTAAAAAAGGTGATCTGAATTGTCTGGCACAGCTGTCTAGTATACCTTACGGAATACCAAATGGAATGCCTAATAAAAAAAAAACACTTGCCCTTTTTTCATCTTGTAGGAATAGACTGATGAAAACAAGAGAACCTCGAAACATGAGGAATGGGTACGCATTGCCAAGTCAATAAGACACCTGTTTAAATATTTCGTGAGACACTCAGTCACCACCTTATCCGGTTCCACCATTTTTGTCTAAAAACATGAGAGATCACCTACTCTTGTGTCCACCGTTCGTCATCCCTCTTGTATTTGGCTGCATGGGTTCCAGTTTATCCTATTTCATCCACTAGTTTTGGCCCAACCTCAACTTTGCCACGTTGTCCATGGGTAACCTTAACTCCTACCCCTACAACAACATCAATACGACTTAACAATTTACCAACTATAAACTACCAACTCTTAACAACCTTTGCAAACCACATCCAACCTTAGAAAAGAAGACATTAGTGAGCCTTTCAGAACATAAGAGCCCTTGTCTTGACCAACACAAGACCTTCAAAACCAACATAATTCTATTGCGTCCAAATGTCAGAAGCATTCCTTCTTCCCAACTTCCACGAAGATTTCCCCCAGAACTGCATCAGATGACGACGTAGTTGACAAACATATCTGGTAACCATAAACTGGCTTTATAAAATCTCCCCCTCACCTTGTTGGAAGAGTGGTGTTGAAAGTAACACTTAGAGACAAATTTGTTACCGTGTGTCAAGTTTACTGTATGTCAACCTGAATAATTCTCCTTCATAGAAATCGTCCTCACCGAGTTACATAATGGGATGCCTCCCCAGACCCCGTCACATTTGAACGCTCTATTTAGGTCTAATTAAATCTTAATTAATGCCAAACTTAAGTTACTTCCGGTGTCCCTATCGCTTTCAACCCGTCGCTTCCTCTTCATGGTTTCTTTCGCCGCAGCAGTAACTTAAGGCTTCATTCAAGTGCTTGGTTTTAGGTGAACGATTGTCGGATTTTGGATCGGAACTATTTGTCATGCCCATGGACGTTGAGCCACTGCTTAAATTGTTATAGCGAACAACCCGAAGGCAGAAAGGGGTGCGACGTGTGACTATATCGCAGATAATCTGGCACAGGTGCAGACAACTTTAGACAAAAGTGCCGTTTTGACCAAATTTCTGCCATTTCGTTAATTTTTGACCGATTTGCACATTCCAATACACCATTTTAATCGTCTCGACGAGGCCGTTTCATTGATTGAAGAGCCAGATCACTGGAATAAAGCAGTGAAGAGTTATTCAGTAAAAACCAAAAAAATATGTGGTAACCAAACGGAAAAAAATCCAGATTAGCTGCAGATAATTTTTTCCCGATAATTGATGTCGCAGACAGGGGCAGAAAATTCTGCTTCTGGGGCGAGCACAGCAGGAGGTTGCGACGACAGCTCGTGCAACTTGACAACCGAAGTGAGGTATGCTGGCGATCTGTCATGGTGGGTCATTTTGCCAAGGCAGAGGTTGGCGGTCTCTGAGGCATGATTGGCGATACGTGGTAGTGCTTTGAGGGTGGTAGCACTGTCCCTGACAGGACAGGCGATGGCAGTGATTTTGGTTTTCTAAATTTATTTGCAAATGTGGGTGCAAGGTTGCGTTATTTGGACATGCTAGGTTGTACACGTAATGGTCTGATTTTCTGATGTTCGCTCGAACTACGGTGCTGCCACTGTTTGTAATTGATGACAAACTAATATTCAGGCGTGAAGATCCAGTAAAAGCTGCCACCATTTATAATTGACTGTAGACCTTAACTGTTTGGTTGAAAAGACTTTTTACTGCTTGCATGGCAAACAAATTTAAAGAAGTAACAAAGACCCACAATCATTACAATGAGATCTTACGACAACAGCATGAGTTGTAATTAATTTGCTGTCTGCAGTGGGTCTGATCGTTTACTGCCAAGAGTTTGTTTACATACCGACGAGCACGTTCCAGCAATTATTGTATTTCTTGTGGAATGTTCGATGCACTAAAAAAAAAAGCAACAGTTCTTCCCGATCATTACTTTGTACCATTCGAAAAAGAATGCATCAAAGGCAACAGGCGACGACAGTTCGGTGAGACACGGTGTTTCTTGAATACACACTGTGATGGCTGGGGCAGTAGCCTTCGGCGCGAGTGATGGTTTATCGTGACATAACTGAGTAAAAAATTTGAAACGCTACACCACACACTGAAACTAACCTTCCTGTTCTCACGAACTTGGATAATGGCTGAATCCTTAGGCACTGTAGTGGAATCGCACTACACATCGTAAATCGTGTATTAAATGTCCCTGGGCGTATGCAATTAATCTGATGAAACTTGGGGAAGGGGATTAAATGTAACCCATTTTCTAAACTGATTAACGACTGTGAACTTCTGTGCATTGCGCCACCATTTTCCAGAAGTTTGTGTTAAGTCGGCATTATTTTCCACACAGGAAAGAGTGCTTCACGTCGGAAGTAAGCATGTATAACTCTTTCCTGGACAGAACATATTGCCAATTTGACCCCTCGTAGCTTAATTTTCGTCTTTTGTTTCCTTGTGAATACCAAAGACCTACTGAAAATGCCGAGGGGTTTTTTAAAATAAATAATGCTCATGTTCGCCATTTTTTTGCAGTAATAAGACTTTGAAAAAAGCTCACAATGGTCTCTTTTCTTACATAAATACATTATTCATACGTACTGTAAAGGATTTATCCTACGAAAATCCCGTTGTGGTCAGAGTGTGGTGGGCAAGGCTGTTTGTCTTTGGCGTCTGGTATGGTTGCTGATTGTGTTACTGCAGAGGTTGTGGCACATTACATACTCAATTGTTGTAGAATGACAAGATGGTCTTGGTGATGTCAGGTTTAAATTAACGTTAACTACCATTCTGGCCCTAATATAAGACAGTATTTTTTTTGAATTTGTTCCATTAAAACTGTATCTCTGTCTTATACTTGTGTCCAAATCCATCTCTCTGCCATATTTTGACAGATTTTGATATTTGAATCGTCTTTTCGAGAGCTGCTAATGAGAAGTGAGTTGTCAAATAGTTTTTGAATTGTTTAGAAAAACTAAAATATAACCAAAAGTGGACCTTCAAATTGTTATGGAGTGCACAAATAATTAAAAAAAAAACCATAGGACGAAAAATATTGTGAATCAACATTGGCTGAAGTATAGTGGTACCATACGGTATATTGGTTATAGAGGCACAGGCAGAATCTTGGGTGAATGTCGTCTGCTTTATAATCGTGCCCGTTTATTTTGGAATTTATGAGCCCTAAATAACAATTTGCCTTATGTTCGAGCTCCTTACAATCGGGCCAGTACTGTAATGATCAATAATGTTGTCCAAGACAGTATAGCGTAAATGTAGTTCAGTATGTGGCTGAATGGTATTCTAAAGTTGTGACTTCACATTTAAGCTGCTTAGAATTTTCCAAAGGTCCTACCAATTGGCTGTCCAGTGATGCTTTTTTACCTTGGTGCGAATTTTCGGTGGTTTTTTATCTTTTAGAAAAATCTCCCAACTTCCTCAGGCACTTCGAGCGTTAAACGCCTTTTGACTTGGAGAAACGGGAGCCTTTCGGCCTATCGTGTCTTTACCTTTCTGTTATGTCCTATTGGTATTAGCATGTTAAACTAGAACTTTTAATACAGTCTTGTTTACATTTAAAGCTTAGAAGAATATACAGGGTGGTCCACAAAAAACTGACGACCCAACATTTCTAAGTCCAATTTTTCTAGTTAGCACCCCTCAGAACCAGGAGAGAAATCTTCCAGTTTCATTAGGTTTGATTTTGTCCTCTCCTGATTCTGAGGAGTGCTAACTAGAAAATGTTGGGTCGTCAGTTTTTTGTAGGCCACCCTGTACTTTAGTAAACCTTTGTAAACCCGAGGATTTTTGAGATTAATCCTTTCTTATTGCGTTCAAAGTAAACTTGTGTTGACAAACCTACGCCTCGGATGTACATTGTCATGAGTTGTAGGCATAAATCTTCAATTACGACGCAAGAGGCTGCTTCATAGATATTCGCACTACACCTTAATAAATTAGTATTGTTTACAGTAGTTTTACTGTCAATGTCGAGCATTGGTGATAAACTAATGTTCATTCCCTTATCTGTTACATGTTCATTCATTCAAATGTCTTAAAAGTAATGAGTGTTGTGGGTTAAAAAATTTTGTGTAACTCAAGATTTTTCTTTAACTGTCTGGTTTTACTTTTCGTTTCAGAGAATACTTAGCAACATTTAAAAAGACTGTTGCTATGCACGAAGTCTTCCTTTGTAGGTTAGCCGCACATCCTGTATTTAGACTGGACCATAACTTCAGGGTATTTCTGGAGTACGACCAAGATGTGAGTTTAGAACTGTAATTATGCCCCATTTCCTTAAGCAGGTGCACCTGTGTCTGATTTGTAAGTGTTAAAGTATTGTGTGATGAAGATGGTGTCAACGATTGAGGTACGCAGGAGAAAAAAAACGCACGAGATGCATTACCCGACCAAGGTTGCTTGATGCCGACGCTTGAGTCCAAATCATGATGGAGGTAGTCTTAAGTTCTGGGTTTTAGAGCATTAAAATATTAAAATGTGCATCTGTAATTGTGCAACCCCCCCCCCTTCCCCCACAAAAAGAAAAAAGAAAATGCTAAGGTGGCCACTTTTTGTAATAAGAACCACTATGTCTTAAGTGCTTGGGTGGTTCACGGCAAAACCTGTGTGTACTTTCAGCTACACAGAACCACTTCAATGTAGAGGTCAAATATTGGAAGGTGCGAAAAGGTCATTGATGTTGAGAGAAGTATCGGTATCAAGAAAAGTGTATCGGTACTGAGAAAGCATTGTGATACGAATATAAGGAAGAATAAAGTATTGTTATGGTCTTGCAAAAGCTGTTATCGGTTACCTCTGGTGAAGGCAGGGGGAAAGCTGTATGCAAAGTTTCAAATTAAGTTCTACCGGCACTGTTAAATTAGCATCGGTTCTGGCCCACACATGTGATTTTCCAGTGTTCAAAACACCTTAGGGTGACGAATTTTAAGCCATTCAAATAATTTTCTCATTTTGTAAGCCTGTGTTCCATTCCTTTATTTTTTAAACCCAGAAATAAACTGAAAAAAAGTGTAGGCCCGTGTAACTTCTTTTGTAGTTGTGCCGTGCATCAATTGGTGGTCTGAATATGGAATGACTAAATAAATAAATAAATAATTGTTCGCCAAATAGCAGACTATGGCTGGCTTTCCTGCACTACACGTATTAAAAAAAAACCATCGCGTCAATGGCTTGCAGCAAAGCCCACACGTGAATTTGTACACGTGACGAGTTTGTGCAGTTGTAATTTATACATTACCGTGGGGGAAGAAATAAGAAAACCATCCTGTTATCCTTTCCCTAATTTCAGTTCCCAAAATGCTTACAATTTTATTTAACAAAATGACTACCTTTAAAGTAACAATCATCTGACAAATCTGTTTAAATCTGATAGCTAGCTTGAAATGCAGCAGACTCAGCCAGCTAACCCAGCAGTAACTTTAGACATTGTGAAGCGAATGATGCTACAAACGATGTCATTACTTGTTTATGGACGTGTACGATCACAAGCCAGCTGGTCATCACTATCGCTTGTTCTTGTACAGCTTTTTATTAATAATCACTACAAATACAGTTCGTTAAAATTAGGATTATTAAAATTTTATTTTTTTTTAAAGAGATTATTAGGCTATTTAAAAAAGAAAGTTGTTTCTCCTTCGCAGACTCCTCCTCACTGTTACCTGTTCTGTTTACAAAATGGGATATCCTCTTGCTGTCGGCACTTGTCATCTACTTAATTTGCATACAATTCAACTATAATTTATGCAAATTTTACGTCACCTGACCCCACTCTCTACTCCCTCTGTCGCCCCATTCCTAGCAACTGTTCTTTTGCCGACGGCACACGTCGGACGTGTTGTAAATTAGTGCTTCCAATTTGGGTTGATGGTGCGTGTTCCGTCTAGCAGTGTTTGTGGGGATTGGTCGAGTTGCAAGAAAACGCCGTAAGTTGGACTAATTAATTTGTTCTGGGGAACATGAAACGAACAATTTTTAAATCTTAGCCACCTTAATTTTAATCGATTCCAATCTTGCCCGCCTTACAGTAAAACTGAGAATTAACGGTGGAATGTGGCGAGTACTAAAAACAGGAAGGCCTGTTTGCAGCGAATAAGCTTTTAGCAAAGTGGAGAAAACGAATAAAAAATGTGGTCGCCTTCGAGGTGCTTGAGTGCAGAGAAGTGTTGAGAAATTAGGCCCAGGAGAGAGTTTTAAAAAGGGTTAGTCGAAATAAGTATGAGAATGTGAAGAGAGGTAACGATAATTCTATAAGAATGTAACGAGAAAAAGGGTACACGATACCCTCGAGGTTATACGATAACCCGGTGATGTACGTATTGTTAGTGAAAAGGTGCTATGACTTGTGGCACATAAATGAGTTTCGGAGATGCCTTGAGAGTTATGCGATAACTCGTAGAGCGTTAATACGATAGCGTTGGGTAGAGATATGGCGTACAAATAAGTTTTTAAAGACTTGTTATTTGCGAGACGTTGACGGCGTACCAACTATGAAAGAAAACACCGTGCGTGGCAGGCGATGCCATGTTTCCTGCTGCTCCGGGGGAGTAGGGCAGTGATGGATAGATAGTCATGGTGTGAGAATGTTGTGGGGCCTTCCATTTTTGTGGCCGAGGGGAGACGGCGTTGGCCAGAACTAATATTGTACGCCGGAGCTAGAAGTTGTGCAGACTAATGATGCCTTGGTAGTCGAGTTCGTACGCATGAAGTTAAAAATTTCACGGTCAATGTCGAACGTAATTGGGAATGACCATGGCTGATTGTGATGCGATAAACCTGGTGTAACACCATTGTTGTTCTATTGGTAAACAACGCCCGTCGCAGGTGGGCCAGACGAGGTCAAGTGAGGTTAGGCCTAAAGACGTGGCGACGATTAGGCTTACGGCCAATGGAGCCAATCGGTCTCGCATTATGATGCAGTAAGGCAGTAATTGTTGAACTAATGCAGTAGTTGTTGAACGAATTGGATTTGTGCGAAGTGATTCGAGAATGAATTTAAATTCGAAATTTAAATACGAAATTGAACTGTGGAAGCGACCACAAGGGTGGTCAGGCAATATTGGTCGCGTCATTTTACTGCCTGTGGAACACTTCGCCTATTTCATAAATGAATAAATAAATACGACGCTGGCCTAGAGAGTGAGGAATACATGGTTTCCTCTTGGGTGAATTTGGGAATGGTGTTGCGCTGCAAAGCGCTGTGAAACTTGAGACGTGCCCTGCACATTACGAAATATGAAGCGTGTGCGTGTTCTAATTATTAAAACTATGTCAGTGGTGGGCGTTACTGTGAATGTGAAACGTTGATGCGTAGGCAAGTCGAGTGCTAACTGCCGTGAGGCCTGTCAGTGCACTGTTTATAGGCAGGTTCAGGTGGGCAGTGTTGTCAATCGCAATTAACACCGATTTGTGTGACAAATAATCACCACCTTGGTACGGGTAGCAATGTAGGGGCCTTAGGGCCGATCGTGAACAGATTACGAGGTTATGATGGGCTACATCCTTGTTATGAAGTGGTATACCTGGCAGGTACAGCCCATTGAGAGGACTGGCCGTTATCAATGGGTGTATTGGCCCGTCCGTGCCACCCTCCTCGTCAGGCCATTTTGATGTGGATTGGATTGTCACTGCGGAGGAGGTAGTGTTTGGGTGACCCCTAACAACGTTGGTCCTTACAGGTGGTACGGCTAGGAGAGCCTTGGGCCCGGGGGTGAAAGAAAGGCCCGGTTCCGTGAGTTGAGTGCCCGCAACGCAGGGGGTGTTTCAGGGAAAGTTGTGAGTAGGGCTTAAGGGTGGAGCCTTGTCGTGATTCTTTTCCAAGGGATGCCCACAGATTGTGTTTGCAACACTGGCCTGTTGCCAGGATATTTTGGGGTGACCGACTGAGGACACACGAGTGCCCCTGCAGGTGGCAAGGGTTGCTGAAGTAGGTGGTCTCCTGAAAGGCACGAGGGGATGTTTCCAGGTGGTGGTGTGTGACGCAGAAGTCTGTACGATCCCCATTGTTGGGATGGCGAGGAGACTTGGTACTGGCGGCGTCATAGGTACGGGCAGCAGCTAAATGGACTTGTAGTCGGTGATTTGGTGGCTCGCCCAATGGTGAGGAGGGTGACTCTGGTTACACAGGCACCGTGGTTGGCATGGTGTAGGAATAAATTCCGTGCATTTGGTAATAAATGGTTGCGATGGCACCAGGGGTTAGGTGCTGTTAGCTTTGGCCTGGCGGCTTGGTCGTGCTGGGCATGATGGGCGGCTGAACATACTGGCCCTCATCGCCGCATCGCCCTGGCTGAGGAGCTAGGTGGTAAGGTTACATCGAATGCCGGTCGTGGCATGGGGCCGTGGCCACCGAAGATGGGTATCATCGCCAGGTTTGCCAGGCAGTTGCTATGCGTATCATAGGTGTGGTCACCTTGGTTTTTGACGGAAACAACGGGCACCTGCAGCGATGACAGGTAGCATGTCACCGTGGTTGACAGGTGGGAAGCTGGCCGAGCACCACGTTTTAGAATCTGATCCCATTTTGTAAACAGAACAGGTAACAGTCAGGAGGAGTCTGCGAATGAGAAATGATGATTCTACCAGAGAACTTGTTCTCGCAGGAGAATCGAAGTTCTCGGAGTAGAATGCGACGAAACTGTGTTACCTTTATTACCCCTCCCGTCTCCCTGGCGCTCTTGTGGCTCAGCTGCAAAAGACAGTGGCTAGGAATGGGGCGATAGAGGAGTAGCGAGTGGGGTCAGGTGACGTAAAATTTGCATAAATTATAGTTGAATTGTATGCAAATTAAGTAGCAGTATTTTTTTTAGCCATACCAACAACAATAATTGCTGTTAAGAGTAATAATCATATACTCTTATCCCTATTGTTGGTGTGATCCTTGTGATGGGTTTTTTGTCCGGTATCTCATAATCGTATTTTGTTGCAAGCGCTACGGTAAATAGCAAGGAAAATGAAAAAAAAAAAGGTCCGTGCGGCGGCTTTTAGGCGGTGCGGCGATGCTTGAGAAACAACTTTATTTTTTTTTAATGACCTTTGGTGTTAATTTTTCCGGAATTTTCTGCTGGCCGGCAGGTGTAAAAGAGTGATGAGTAGAGAACTTGGGGAGGGGAGGAAGTAGGTGCAGAAGTGACACAATTTGCATATAGTAGCCTACCAGGGTAATGACACAATTTGAGGTGTTTTCACAAGGTGCCATATGGCAGGGAAGAGATCCTACGAGTAACATTTTTCGTTGAATTCTATTCGGAACTTTCGGCGAGAACAAGTTATCTGGTATAATCTCCATTTCGCGATTATGAATAGCGTAAATGTATGATTTTACTTAAGTGTATGATTTTACTTAATTTTGTAGCAGAAAAGCGACGATTTAAGGGGATGTTATTAATTCTGCTATTTCAAGATTTTTTAGGGGATTTATGTTTCTCTAAATTGTAGCGTTTGGTATTAACCAATTTTGCTGTAGTCATTTAATATTAAGCGCTACGATTTATGTAAACACCCAACAGCGTGTTCTTGGCCCATTTTTAGGCTGTGCTGCTTAGTTAACTTGTCATCTAGTTTAGAGCAAAATTGTGTTATTTGACTTTGTTTTTCCTTATGCTGTACAATCCCAAATTTGTTCTTTTTTTTCAGCTATGCGTAAGAAGCAAAAATAAAAAGGAAAAAATTGAAGGTTTATTTAAAAGCATCCACAAATCAGCCGACGACATTCTACTATCCACAACCCAAAAGGCAAGTTTAGAAAGTGTAACACTACGAACGTTTTAGGCAGTGTTTGGAAATATCTTGGCAGTTTTGAAAAGAAGGGAAAAAAATAAGATTTATTTTATTTAAATCTGATTTCTACTAGTTAAATCGATTTCTTAGTTTTTTTTAAACTTAATACTACTAGTTATACTTAAAGTTTTGTAACAATGAAAACAATACTACTCTACTCCAATAAAAAATCTTATTAGCACAGCTTATCTGCTGAGGTAAATTACGTGTTACGTAGGCTGTATTACCTGGATTTTGATAAAAAACACAATTTACATTGCTAATACCGTAAGCAAGAGAGGACTGTCAGTGACAACAGCAGCAGTAGCTGCGCTGCCCTATATGCTTTCTTTCCTACTTCTTTCCCTACCTCCTTACCGCGTGGGTCAGGCCCATTGAGTCAGGACTGTGTGGGTCAGTCCCATTGAATCACTCAATGCTCTAACCAGACTGGATGAGGGGGAAGGTGGGATTTGACCACCATTTACCAAGCTCATGCCGTCATTAAACCTGCAGGGGTCTCGGGCAACCTATAAAAGCCTACAAAACCTTTAAAAACCTATATTTTAATTCTGACTTTATATTTTTGCCAAAATAACCTATAAAAATCAATATTTTTAAAAGCTGGTTCTGGAGTGATGCGTTTTTGAATTGCAATCTCATTGTTTCAGTTATTAAACAAAATCTGTTAACTACAGCCTACATCCTGCGAGGTTGCCTTTTCGTTGAGTCGGAGCGCATAAACTGTAAACATGCTTATCGGCAGGGTGCTCACCACATGCACCCGGGAAAAGTAATTGAGGATGAGTCACACAAGAAAAAACTTAAATCGCTACTTATTATAGTCAGAGTTGTAGTTTAATATCTTGTGATGTAATCCAGGCCTGCAGTTTGAGCAGCATTACGGTTATTCAAACATTCTTGGCAGCAGTGCACCTTTCAGATATCAACTAGGCTCTGTATAGTAGGTATCTTGGCAAATTGATTGTCTTTAAGAATTCAAGGTTTCCAAGCAATTTTGGCTAATTTGAAAATAGTTTTAATTGAATTATAGTGATTTTGTGGGCTGTCAATGAGAGGTATTACATTAAAAAAATGTATTTGAGCATAGGCACTTGATTTCGGCCCTTTTGTGTTTCTTACTGCGGTGATTCACGGTAAGGGAGTGTCTTTATTAAACTTGAGTTTACTTGTTGGTTGATGCTATAACGGTAATGTAAGCACGTAGGATTTTTCACGAACTCCTATAATCCCAATTTTTTTTTTGCTAGTGCGAGGCTACAAGAAAAGGGGGGATGGGAAAGTGAAGCTTGGGGCCCCCTACAACTTGATAGCTGGTTTAAAATTAACTTAACTAAGTGTACATAGCCCTTATGTTTCACTATTTCAATGTACAAGTACATGCAAGTTATGTTATGCAAGCCTGACGTTTCATTAAATAGCCAATCGTGCAGTCCTTTAGGGACGGATCATTATTAATCATGAGGAGGTGGGGAGGATAGGAGGGACAAAGGAGGCTGAGCAGAGGAAATGAGGGGGAGGGGGAGTAATAGATTTTTCAGGATTTCCCCTGGGTGGGGGGGGGGGGTGTGGACGGGTAACATCTCTTTTGGCACAGTAAAGGTAGGATCACGAATAAAAATAACCACTGACCAAACTGGGGGAAAATACATTTCTGGACTTCAAAGATGACACTTTCAAGAAGTAGACATAGTCTTATTTGTTATAAAGAAACACTGTTACACTTTACCAAACAGTCCTTCAAACCACGTGTGGTTTAGGGCGAATTTTCAACAGTTTGTATTTTGGTTTTCACAAAATCTCCTGTCTTCGTCAGGCCGATTCGTCTACGAACTTTTTCCAAACTTATGCCAACATGATGTTGTTGGTGGCGTGAAATTTGAACCTCGCGCTGCTGCTGTCCTGTTGTTTGTTGTGGTGGCTCCTCCTTGTTTTGCTCACTACGTTTGGATCTTAGTAGGCTGTGCCATTCGGTGGAGAGGTCTTGCGTGAGCTTCGGGGACACAATCTTGCTGATATTGCGGTGTGACGGTGCTTGGATGTTCATTAGCGGGATTTTGTTAATTTAGAAGTGTTGAATGGCAATACTTTCCAGAGCTCTTAAATGGGGTTCGAAGTAGGAATTGGATTTTATAAGAATTTTAGTCCCATTCCAGTTTATTTCATGAAGTGTGTCAATGACATGCTACTCCACTTTTTTATCTCGTTTGGATAATGCTGTTTGGTGTTCGTGGACAATTTCTGTACTGCTAAAAATAGACCTCATTTGAAATTAATGTAAATTTACTATCAGAAGAAGCCTTACTTAATTGAAATTATGTAAAATCGTACTGTAGCTAGTCTACATGCAACCAATGAACAATCTGTTTATTGATTTGAACATGTAACTAAGGCTACCAAGTTTAACGAGGAAGAAAAGTTTGGTAATCTTTCTACGTACTTGTCGGATAAAACCATGTTTGTCCAATTCCTAACTGCGTTAATGTAGCACTGGATTTCCTCTGGTTAGGAAGTAACTAAAAACGTTGGTTCCAGTGTCCACACATGTGAATTGCTCCCTAAAAGTTAATTTAAATGATTTAAATCATCTAACTCTGCTTTTAAGGCTTTTTGCATTTAATTGTACCAGGAAAGATTGACGTAAGCGAAATCTAGAGCTAAGTGACCCATCTTTTAGTAAAAGTTAACATTAATTTTAGGCAGCAGCACAAAGAGAAAAAACAGCAGTTGAAACTAACATTTTTATTAAACATTTCAAAAATAAATAAACTTATCAAAATCAGAGATGCCTCGGGCATCGGACCAAGCACAACAACGGCTCAGATGCGTCACATACTTTGGTTGTTCTGGTGGGTTAGTGCGGCTGTCCTCACTGGAGCCCTGCGGGTCATTGAGTGTACGTGCAGGGTTCGCACAAGTCTTAAATTCCTTAAAATAGTCTTGATTTTAAAGGGGTATATTTAAGGTCTTAAAAAGTCTGGGATTTCAGCATTGTCATTGATTGGTCTTAAAAAAAAAAATTCTGGACTTCAGAGAATTTGCTCTATTAAAATGTCATTGTGTACGTACTATAATTAATAAACTTATTTGTTGGCTTTGCTATAAACTTCAATTATCGCATTATTAAGAATTTTCTGTCGGCTGCTGGGTTGCGTCGTAGCTCTAAGCCAGCCCGTCTGTCACAACGCTATCTTAGTAGAGTCTATTTTTAGCTTTCCCTCCTCCCTTCCCTCACAGGAATAATGGACTTGTCCTAGGAAAGCGACAAAATCAAAATTTGCAGAACCCCCCCCCCACCATCGTCACAGTTAATTCGGATAGTAGAGGTAGTTTTTATTTTTTAAAGTTGAATATTCATTTGTAACTTGCTTTTATCAAGAATTTATAAATTCCCTATAAATTCTTGCTTTTATCATTTTTTTTTAATGCGGATATTTGTTCAACAGTCAGTGCATACTTTTGGTTTGCATCATGCTTTTTTTTTTTGGCCATGTGGTTTCATACTGCTGATTCCCTATCGTGCTGATGCTGAAGTATTTCTAACACTGGAAAAAATTCAAACGACGCGATTTAAAATTTGGCATTAAATTTCATTGTTCTGTGTCTAAAAAAGGCTTAAAAAGTCTTAAATTTAGCATTTGTGAAGCTGTGCGAACCCTGTCGTGTCTTTACGTGTGTTTGGGGCAGGAGAGCACTGCTAGGGTGACTGCATGTTGGGTCACTGGGTGGAGTGAGTTAGGGCTGCTGTCCTCACTTCCCCCAGGCAACTGTGGGTCATCGATGTGTGTTTTGGGGGGCCAGCAGTTATGTTCCTGCATTGCAGGAAAGGTCAAAGGGCCCAAGCCAATCCCAAAGACACCCCAGCAGATCGTGTAACAAGAAATGACAAAAATCGCATCACATATCATCAGAAATGCAAGGGTGGGTGGGGAGCATGTTGACCTGCAGGTCACAGCATCTCGCGCATAGCACTGATTAGTTGACTGTGCATGCGTTGCAGCATGATCTTGGAAGACTACCAAGGTCTGGTCTTAACTGCTGTCCAAACCGGACCAAAACTAGCTTTACTTCCCCATTTATGCAGTGGCACAGAACGACATGGAAACAGCAATTGAAATTAACTTTTTTTTTTATATATTGTGTCAATAATGAATAAACTTCGTACCAAGCACAGCAGTGGCTCAGAGAATGGTACGTGCATTGACTGTTCTAGTCAGTCAGCGCACCTGTCCTCACTACACCCATGCAGGCCATGGAGTGTGTGTTTTAGGAACCAGCAAAGTCTGTCCTGCAGACCTGTCCAGCGAGGCTGGTAATGAGGGCCAGCAAAGATAAAGGTTTGATGGGAAATGGGTGTAAACAAGAACTAGAGATGGCATTCGCTGCAGAATTGGAGAAGGCGGTGGTAACCAAGGCATCAACTGAAGATGCAGCAGAATAAATAAGCACAAAAGATGGTTTGGGCATAGCTTAAGGCAGAGAAAAAATATTGTATCTCTTATTATATCAATAATTAGTTCATTATGGGCCACATCACTCCTTTTTTATTGTTAAATAATGTAAATAAATAAAAAAATTGCACGCGCATCAAATCACGAAAAATTATTGCTTTTTTTTTTTTTTACTTTGGGTATTAATCGTGCCGGCAGCCTGTTGTCCAGTGCCACGCTGATTGTAGACTAATGAAAGGCTACTATTCAGGAAAAGAATGGCCACGACCATCTGTATTTGATTTCAAGTGTTAGAACTTTTCATTTCAATTGCACATTATTATAGGTTAGTTGAACTGACTTTAAGTTTAATCAACTCAAGGAAATCAACATCTTCAATTTCATAAACACAAAAGTGAACTGACTTTGTGATGTGAATTTTTTGTGTTTTAGTATCATTATTTTTTTTTAGCATAGGCCTACATCATTTTATTTGATGTTGGATACACAGTTCACATGTTGAACCTTGAAAATTCGGTCTTGTTTCATGCTCTGTATTTTAATTACCTAATTTTCGCTGACGCACAATTGCAAGTAGAGTGAGTTGAACTTTTACAGTAGAACCTCGATTTTGCAAACTAATTGGGACCGAAGGATTTTCGGATAATCCAATTTACATGCAAAATAAAAGGAAAACTTTTTTCTTTGCTCAGTTTTAGTGTTTGTGAACTTGGCTTGATTGTGTAAGGCTACTGAAAAGAAAATATTGAATGAAATGACTCCAGGAACATAAATAAAGCAAAGCCAGTGCTTATTCCTTCTCCATAAAATGGCAAATTTCTGAATATTTGTTAAGAATGGGAGTTCGTATAATCACGGTGTTTGGATAATTAGGGTTTAGAAAATCGAGGTTCTACTGTATTCTACTTTTGAACAACAATTTTCATTCTGACACACCATGAGAATTTGTCGTGCTGCAAAAAAATGGCTAGTTCTGGCTTGCAAGGTGCTCCTTTTTTTTGGGGGGGGTGGAGCTGGCTTCAATAGGGGTAAACCCATAATAATCCAGTGTTAGTCAAATGTTTGTGTAACCTTTACCACAAAAATTATTGCACTGCTTCTACCAGAATACATGTGAGTGGTTGACTTAACATTTTTTTCCCCTTCATCACGCGTTTTATTTTTTTCCCCCTTCATCACGCGTTTTTTTTTTTTTTTAATGTGAATAGTAAATAAAACTCCAGAAAAAATTCCTGTTAAAGACATTTTTCTTTCACAAGCTATTTTCAGCCATTCATATGAAATAAACCAAAGCACACACTTTTGCTACTTCAGCTCCTGTGGCATAACGACAAGTAGGTTGTGTTTTCATGGGGTTAAATTTTCTTTACAGGATGTGGATGAATTTTTTGAACACGAGAAAAACTTTCTTGTGGAGTATCACTCTCATCTAAAGGAATCTGTTGCAAAATGTGATAGAATGACCAAGTGCCATAAAAGTAAGGTTTGGCTTAATGCTGTTGTAAATTTCATACATTTTATCTTACTGGATTGCAGTTTTTATTAACGTTGCTTTTTTCCCCGTGTATTTTAGATGTCGCAGATAGCTACATAAAAATTTCTGCAGGTTTGGTACAACTTGCCACAATTGACTGTACAGACTTAGAAAAGTAAGCAATCTGACTATCGATTTTAAATGCTTTTGTGGGAAACTTTTCCTCATTGAGGTACGGTTAAAGGTACATTCATCCATGTTGGCTATCCTGTATGACTCAGCTTTGCAACATTAGTTTAAATGTATGTAAATATTGCCAACACAGGTACTTTCTTGTTTCTTTTTTGTGCGAGACGCTTTCGCAACATTAACTCTAACCTGTGTAAATGATGCAAACGCTATTCTCGCACGAGATGCCGGTTGGATTTATGTCCCTTTAAGTTGGTATGTTGAAGTTAACTGTTCTGGATTGGGGACCTTTTGAATAAGCACCTCCTGAGGTTATAATGATCACACCCTTGCTTTGCAGTACGTTACACTGATGCGACACCATTGTTATACAAGTCTAATCAAGTGTTGAGTTTATTTCAAACTTTTCGGAAAACTATACGGTACTGGCCGAATATAAGACAGTATTTTTTTTTGAATTTGCTCCATTAAAACTGCACCTTCTTGTTATATTCGCATCCAAATCCTTAATTTGGCCAAGTTTTGACAAATTTTGGAAATTAAATACACCATTCGAAAAGTTTTTCTAGAGCTATCCATTGGTGCTAATGAGAAATAATTAGCTCAAATAGTTTGTGAATTATATAACAAAAACTAAAATTTAACCAAAAGTGTACCTTAAAAATTGTTATGAAATCCACAATTAAAAAAAAACCCTATATGACGAAAAATATGATTCTGAATCGGCAGTGGCTGAATTATGCTAGAGTAACAGACACACTAGCAGACCTTGGTTGAATGTCGATTTCACCTTATAATCGTGCCCATTTATTTCTGTTGAATTTCTGATCCCAAAATGGCAATTCGCCTTACATTTGAGCTACCTTACAATCTGGCCAGTACGGTAGTCTGTTCAAGTCATATGGGCAGTACTAAATTTCATGACTATCGGATCACTTTTCAATTTTTTGTTTCTTCAGCATGCTATTGATCTCAAGTATGGAGTTTAATTGGAGTTTGTAATGTTGGCCGTAATGCAGCAAGAACCATTCGAACGTAGTTCAGGTTTCAACAATTTTGACAAAACATGCACTGAATAGTGCTTGTATGGAACTAGGGATCGACCGAGTCCGGATATATCCGGATCCGGGGCCAGATTCTGCAGTATCCGGCAAGATCCGGATTCGGTTATTATTTTAAACCGGATCCTACACAAATAATCGACTTCCTTTTTTTTTTTGCTTCTTAATAAAATCTTAGTAAATTAACTAAGCGGTGTAAGAGTATAAAAAATTGCAGACAAAATAATTATATTGTAAATTCTTATAGATCGACATCACTGTCGTTTTACTTTGGTTTTTGGGGAAAATACTCGCAACAATAATATACGCAACACCAAAATGTCTGTAAATCTCACGCGAATTTTCGGTGGCCAATTTTCTGCCACATTCATCAGGATAAGCCTAGAGTTCTGTTCATATTGTAAATTATTGTGCAAAAATAAGAACGGGAGAATTCAAAACGAAGATGCCCAAAAAGTTGAAACCTTTATCGGGGAGCACAAATCAAACGCTATTGACCAGTCAAGTTGTACCGAAAGTTGGCTCATTTCTCCGCGAAAGAATCGTAATTAAAAAAAAAGTATTACCGCAAAAAACGTCAACTGCATAGATTAGGTGTAACATGTAACTGGCATGTTTTCCCTATCGCACATGGTGAGCGAGTTAGGCCTAACGCACGAAGCTGCAAACGTTAAAATTTTAGCCTAAGTCACATCAACACAGCCAGTAGCAAGACATTGGACCACCTGGAGGAGGTAGTCAATTGTTAGAGTAATTAGCCAACTCCAAAACCTGATGTGTCTAACCAAGAATTTATAGGGTTTGGGAGGAGAATTTGTAACTCTAAAAAGTCCCTGTTGAAACACGTTAGATTCGTCCCCATTAGTTCAGACCGATATTTTTTTTCAGGGGGTGCCACGTGTTCTATCTGGTAATTTTTGTTCATTTTTCAGCCCAAATCTAAAGTAAACTAAATTGCAACTAAGCTAGGCTAAATAATAATTAAATATAAGCTAGTTTCTTATAGTTTAATTTTAGGCTAAAAACTGAGTAGAAATTCCCACATAAAACAACGTGGCGCCCTCTATAAACTAAGACTGAACTAAAGTGAATGTATATAAGACATTTCAGTGCCGTTAAACGCGTAAGACTTCCAAGTGTCTAATGTAAGAAAGTAATGTAAAACAAAACGAAATTTAACACCATCTGCAACTTAATGAGAAAATATGAACAACTTTATTTCATCATTTTTTTGTGAATTACCCGGCACCGACCCGGATCCGAGGCTAGCATCAAATTATCCGGAACCGATCCGAATCCGGTAAAATGCTATCCGGTGGATCCCTATATGGAACCAATAAGATTTGTACTTAAGAAAATAAAATCTCTCAAACTGAAAACTTTAGATGCAAAATTATGCAATGTTCAAACTTCAGGCCCAAGTTACTCGGTCCATAATTTTCGACGAACCAAAACAAACGCAATGTTGTGTGTCATGTCAAGTCGTTCGTCTTCTTCACGTCGAATGCTGACATTAGGAAACTAATTGCTTATAATTGGCTCTTGTTGGAACTTGAATTTGGCACTTTCCACTGATCTCTATGGAGCTTATGTGGATGTGCCATGCCGTGTTTTTCCTGTTCTGTCTTATTTGATGTCTAAGAGATTGGTGCAACGGGTGGTCAATTTGGGGGTAGGTCTGTGTTTCGATGTTCATTCGGAATTGCATGTTCTTTTTCAAAACGTTTCATTGAAATAGCCTCAAGTGCCCTCAAGTGGGAGTCTTTGCGAGAGTTGCAGACCAGGAGGGTGCTCGTTGAATTCCAGTTGATTTGATGATTTGTCTTGGCGGGTAGCAATGTAGTTGGTGAGGTCTGCCGAGATGTGGTCCAGAAGACTAACATTAACTCCTCTCTTGGTTTCGTCAATGTGAACTGCCTCCTGTTCATTGCTGGGCTCTGGGTAAACTCCAAACATGGGTTTAGGATAGTTTGATGCATTGTTAGTGTGTTTGATGGAGAGCCTCATTGGGTTTAGAAGGAGGGGGTGGAGGTACAGGGATGTTGTTGTTACGCCTTACCTTGCTCTGGGAAATCCTCCTGTAGGTGTAGTGAAGGGGGCTTCTCTGGCACGACCAGTTTCAGGTTCAACCCAGCTTCATTAATCTCTCTTGGTCCCTTTTTTGGTTTTTTCTTTGGAGTTAAGTAGGACTTTCGGGTTTTGAGCATTCTTGAGGAAACACTGGAAGTTGGATTTGATAGGATACGTTGAACAGATTCTCTCACTCCCTTGAGGTATATAAGTGGGATTGTAGGCAAGCACTCTTGGCCACACAAAGGGGGGGGGGGGGGGGTGGAAGAGTGGGTTGGCTACTCATCATTAGCGCTTTTTGATGAACCTGTCCAGGAGCTATGGGTGGCATCCCAACTAAGGGAAGGGCATAACGATTTTCTCTGGTGGAGGAGCAGCATTCCATCATGTATATCTTGTCATGAGCAATATATTGGAATTGTGGTAGTGGATGCCCTGAATCGAAGGAGATGTGTATGTTGATAGCCATAGGCTTGTGGTGTGATTGTAATTAGCTTCTTCCCATCGCCAGCCTTCTGATCTTGACATCCAGGAAGGCAACGATTTATTCTCTTCAATTTCGTGTGTGAATTAACGATCTTGATGCCAGTTGTTAACGCTTTCGAGGCTGGTTCCAACCTCCTGGTGTTTTGGGATTGAAAAATGTCTTCCATGAAGTGTTTCCAGAATGTATGCTCGTGCCCGAGTTGGTGAATGAACTCTTCCAAGTACTGTTGCACCAGTTCAGCTAGGAGTGGGGAGGAGAAATACCCCTTGGATTTTCTTTTCACTTGTTCGAATGATTTTCTCCTTAAATTCTACATAAGTAGAGGAGAGAATAGTCTGTAGAAGGCATTTGTCCTTCAGAAATTCAGATCCAGAACTTTGGTCATGACTGCTGATTTCGCAAGAGAGTCGAAGTCGGTGGGAGTGGCCCAGAAACAGACTTTTCACGTCAAAATAGTAAAGAACGTCACCTTGAAACTTGACACTTTTGAGATGATCGAGCAGGTCTTTCTTTCCGATTCCGATTCCTCCTTTGAGCCACTCCGTTTGTTTTAGTCAATGTCCTTGCAGCCAGGCAGATAAAACCAATTCTACCATCATCCTTGTCGTTCTCTCTACGTCAATTCCATCCGAACAGAGTCTTGAATCGGGAATTTGTCTCAGTTGAATTCGAGATTAATTAAAAATTCTGTGCACAATCCCATATCAGCCTGCTTTAGAAAATTGCATGGAATGAGACAAGTTGTGAATGAAGAGTTCCACCATTTCACTCCATCGCTGTACCAAAGCTTCCACCTTTTTTTGTCCAGATAAGGACCCATAAGGAAGGTAACCCCTCTTAAGCTCATCACATCTGCCGAGGGGAACTAATTCAACAAACGTATTTGCGAATGACAGAACTAATCCCCATGTACATCTGGAGGAAGCACAGGCTGAGGCATAGACCAGACTTGCTCGATTCTCTCAGAAGTGTCAAGCTTCAAGATGGTGATGTTCTTTCCACTTTTGACGTGAACAGCCTGTTTCCGAACTTCTCCCACCAACTCCTGTTAGACTCAACTCGCGAAATCATCAGTCAAGGCCAAAGTTCTGGATCCTGAATTTCAGAAGGACGGATGACCTCATAAAGACTGTTCTTTCCTCTGTTTATGCGGAATTTTAAGGGAAAGTATTCCAACAAGTAAACTGAACACCCATGGGGGCTCCTGCTACCTGTTGTTGGCTGAACTGGCCGTACAATACCTGGATGAGTTCATTCACGAACTCAGGCCTGAGTACACACTCTGGACATGCTTCGACGTGGATGACATTTTTCAATCCCATAACACCAGGAGATTGAAACCAGCCTCGAAAGCCTTAGCAACTCAAATCCAGATCTTAGTCGATCACACATGAGATTGATGAAGAGAACAAGTCGTTGCCCTTCTTGGATGTCAAGACCACAAGGCTGGCAATGAGAAGTCAATTCCAGCCGTACCGCAAGCCTATGACCACCAACTGAGGCATCTCCTTCGATTCTGAACATCCAATGCCACAACTCTAGATTTATCGCTCAGAAGGAAATGGACAGAATGTTACGCTGCTCTTCCACCGGAGAAATCGCTATATCCTTCCTTCAGCAGTCCAAAGGCAGGTTCATTCAGTTTCGATACCAACCCCACCGTCTTCTAAACAGTTGTATTAAAAAAGCGCTAATGACGAGTAACCGACACACTCTTCCACCCCTGTCTTTGTCCCAAGAGTGCTTACCTAAGATCCTGCGAACGTATCTCCAGGGCAGGGTAGATTAGTAGGTAGTGACGCTTTTCTGAAAACGTGGGGTAAAGAAAGACCTGCTTCCACCAACGGCACCAGAAGCCAGCACTTGACTGGTTCTCGTAGGAGCCGAAACTTGAAATAAAAAATGGCGGTGGCGTTGCCATGGTAGCCATTGTAATAACGACATACCTACGGAAACAGACAAAATACTCG
>JAHWFP010153535.1:20617-30672 GCA_023313725.1 Lithobius niger | reverse complement strand
ACTGCAACCAGTAACCCATAACTGCCCGAAAAAACGTCCAGACCCTTTTTTTAGAGTCCATATGGTACTCTGGTCGGTTATCAGATTCGAACCGGCATTCTCTTGGTTTGGAGCCGACGACGTTGACCACTGGGCTGTGACTGCCCGCTTTGCTCGGGGTCCCCGCAGACCCCTCACAAAAGCTCGCGCTGGGACTTAGTTTTTCGCTGTTATGCGTTGAAGGTGTACGCATAACAGCGGCTATGGGTTAAGTTAAATTTCTAAAGTGTTTTAAGCATCTCACCTTCTGTTAAACTTTTATACAATTAAATATGCAGCCCTACTGTCTAATGTAGTTCACTCTATGCAGTATACTTTCTTGGACACTTATTAAAATGCCTTTGTTTGTATAAAAAAAAATGGTTGAGGGAATGCAAAACCAAAACATGGTGTATTATGATTTCAAGAAATAAAATCACACCTGAACCACCAGGAAGAACACAGTTCACAGTTCTACTTGAATTTTCGGAGAAAATACCGTTCTCCTTCTTCAGAAATACACGCACAACACGGAGGAAAAAACAATATATATATATAGATCAGTGGTCTGCTTCTCCACGCGCGTCCTTTCAAAAATTATGTTTACATTTGGTAATGTGAGAACTTGTTTTTTCCTCCGTGTTGTGCGTGTATTACTGAAGAAGGAGAACGGTATTTTCTCAGAAAATTCAAGTAGAGCTGTGAACTGTGTTCTTCCTGTTAGTTCAGGTGTGATTTTATTTCTTGAAATGACTTTGCAAAACCACTGTAATCGCCGTTTACCGGTTTTTGTATTATGATGTTAGTGCGAGCTTCTTTAAGTACTAAATTGTTGCTGAATTTATTTTTTTTCTGTTGCAGATTTTTCAACAGAACGGCAGAAACTTTTGAAAAAGCCAGGGTAATTTTATGGCATATATGTATTATACTGTGTGAGAATCTAATTGCAACAAAGTCCTGCATGCAATAATAATTTTTAGGTATCAACCGAGTCCGGATATATCCGGAGCCGGCGCCGGATAATGTGGTATCCGGCGAGATCCGGATCCGGCAATTATATTGAGCCGGGTACCGGTTGCAATACAACCAAAACATTGTCGCCGTAAACATGTTGCTTGCCTCGGTAAAATATATTTTAGTAAAATAACTAAGCGATCTACGGGTATAAAAAATTGCAAACGTAATAATTCCAGTGTAAATTATTGCACACAAATATACTTGGGACGATCGTATTAGGTTTTCATAACTTAAAATAAAGTTAAAGTTCGACTATGTAAATCCGCTTTACGAAAATATTCACCTTCCGTTGCAGTACGTGGGAGACCTTGAAATGATAAAGTCCTCTGGTTATTCTTCCATTACAGCGTTGTTTACGGCTTCCGACATCCTTTTTTTAAAGTTTTTAATACCGTAGAAGTAGTTTAAAGTTATTTTATTTCCTAATTTATATTCACTATCGTTGAAAGCAATGCGTTTACGGCAATCATCGCGCTCCCACTCCCAGCCGGCTGTCCGCCAAGAGACGCGCACCTGCTAGCGCCAATGGCTGTGACCTTGACTCGCTTCGCGTGACGTCACTTGTGGCTGGCCCCCGCCGCGATGAGTGATCACGTGCTATACACGTGCCAATCGGGGAATCCCAGGTTTCCAATGCGACCAAGATGGCGGCCGTTCGTTGTGTTGTGTTACGACAGCTTGAACCAGGGACTAGTTTTAGCTAACAAAAGCAATTTCACGTCAATTTTGGCGACACGGCCAACAAAAACATCAGTTGAGGTAATTAAAAGATGTTAAATTAGATAAAGCCAAAATACGCGTGCCAAAGTACCTAAGTCAGTCGGAATTACACCTCTGTTGTATGCAATGGCTGTTTTTCTTTCCAAACGGGACTTTGAATCTAAGGTGCGTCGGGAGTTTTAGAAACGGTTTTAAGTAACGATAAATCGTGGTTTGGACGCCAAGGGGTTAAATTCGAAAAGTAAGACGGTTTAATGACGGCATCAAAAACTAGCAAGAAATAATAGCATGATAAACCAAAGATGACTTCCATGTTGCAAGAGTTGAGACAGTTTTCTTCATAAAATGAAAAAAAAAATAAATACAGCTTTTTTTTTATGTTGGTTTCGTTCTTTTTTTTTTTTTTGCTTTCGTTCTTTTATTTTTCTTTCGGTCTTTGTTATACTATGTGCAATACAAAACGGAACGAAAGCAATTTAATAGGGAATGAAAGCAAAAAAAAAAAAGGAACGAAACCAACTTAAAAAAGCTGTAAATATAAGACTGTGTGATTTTGATTTTTTTTTAATGCAACCAAAATTCAATAATTTTAATCTAAAATAAATGCATAGACTACATACTGGTTACACAAATATTGCAAAATTTTGCAAATTGTTTTTCGAAATGAAGCAGTAGGCTAATCAATGAGAAATTCTTCAACTATAGAAAAATGTTTTTTGATTAATCACCTAATGAGTGCTTTGACTGTTTCAAAAAAAAAAAATTTAGAAATTTGGCAACATTGCAAAAACAGTTCTGTAGCGTACATGCAATTATACTGTAGTTTGAAAAAAATAAACAGCATTATTTCGTTTTTGTGTCTGAATAACCCGGTATCCGGTACCGGCCCAGATCCGGAACCTAGATCTGGAACCGATCCGGCCCTGACATCAAATTATCCGGAACCGACCCGGATCCGGCAAAACGGTATCCAGTCGATCCCTAATAATTTTATCAAATAACTTTAAGTTTTGAGAGACAGAAAATGTCCAAATGAAAACCCATATAAGAGACAAGTCAAAACGAAACAGTGTAATCATGACAGATCTGGAGCAGTTGGTTGGTTGTCCAACTACTGCCAATAAAAACCATACGATGTGCAGTATTAAGAAATATAAAAAACTATTTTTCTGCTTCACATTTCAGAAAATAGAAGGCCGTGTAGCGTCAGATGAAGATTTAAAATTATCTGACACACTGCGGTACTATTTCCGAGATTCTAGTGCAGCAAAGGTAAGTAAAACCGTTTGCTACCTAGCCTACTGAATGTATTTACAACATAACCTGCAATGAATCTCACTTGAACTGGATCACTTTCCATTAGAAAAAATACTCGTTGGTTTTCCTGTGCATAGTGAATCCCAGTACTTCCAAAAGTTACAACTTCAATTTGACATGTGTCATTAATTTTGGCGACTTACAAAAAAATATTCCTATGAAATCCGCTGTGTAGGAAATGCAACCAGTAACGACTGCTATCCCTTTAACACATAAATACAAATAAACTAAGGGGAGATAATAACAAGGGTAGGATTGGGTCTTTAAACTCCAGATATTTTAGGATTGCGTATGATTTGCATGATGAGGTTTTTTTTTAAACAGTATTTTATGGTGCCTAATGGCACATGTACGTCTGATCGTGAAATTTAAATTTTATGCACATCTTCTCATCAGTCTTGAGGCCACATTTGATGATGTTCCCATTGACATTTTGCATTAATCCTCATACACTTTGTTCCTGGTCCTTAAACTTATTCAGGATTACAATCCAGTAATTCAACCAGCCAATCGAATAAACAATAGAGTTAAAGTCATTCTTCAAACTTACGGCAAAAATAACATTACTAACCTCTTAACGTTATGAATGTTTAGACACATTTTTTACCAGTTTATGATGCGTGCGCTATTGTTACCAAAGTTGTTTTGTTTGCAAACATTTGCCAGTGAGCAGAAAACGTTTTCCACATAAAGTTGTTTCCAAGTGACTATTCAAACAAGTGACAAAAGTCAAACAACATCACCGTTCCCGAAACGGTGTCACAATGTCCCCCAATATAGCATAATTTCCAAGACTTGCAAAGTAAAAAAAATGGTTCTCAGGCCCTCCCGCATCTATTTTTTTGTAAGAAATAAAAATAATTGACGCGGCATTACTGACTTTTCCAAAGCCAATATTAGGTTGATCACTACTGTTGTGTCAATACTACATATTCCGCGACTAAAAAGCCTCGTATCAAATTTTTTGTTTGGGGTTTCTGAAGTCCGATCTGCGCTTGTTTCGAATAAAAATTTACGAAAAATAGCTTTTTAAATGCTATGTTGAAGCGATCTGACCATTTTTTTTTATGTGAGGAGTCAACCATCCGCTTGAAGTAATATCTTCGCTTCAATGAGACATAAAAACTTCAACACTATTTGCCATTTGGATAGATTGGTTTCGGAAGACGAACGCATCGTTACATCATGTGTACTGGCGTACATTTGTTTTAGTTCTGAAAACTACAGAAACTACAAAATAGGTAATTCAGGATGGCGTAAGTATTAGCGCAAACTGAATGTGAGACAAAAACTTTACGGGATTAGGGAATTTTATGCCCGTTTAGGTGTAAGTCAACCATTTGAAAACGTCAAATGCACTTTTTGATAGTCGTGATTTGTTTGTCCAATAAAAACTAACTTCAGTATGAAAAGCCTTTATTTTTTTTTACAACAAAATGTGTTTAAAAAAAAAAAAAGGCCTCATCCTTCTTTAGGTTTCAACTTTGTGCCCGAGAACCATTTATTTTACTTTGCATGGCCTAAGTGGACCATAATTTCACTACTGGGATTGTTAAAATAATTGACGAATACATTTTAATGGTAAAGCCTGTGTCGTGTCTTCCTACCAAAACTAATAAGTTCCTGTCCACTGCCTGGAAATTCTGTCATTTAATTGAGACGAACATGGTGGTCCGTGGAAATAAATGATGCATTGCCTACAGTTTGACATGTTCGTCAGTACCAAGTGAATGATTGGTAACCAAATAAGTCCTTTAAATTTTGGCAAGGTTTGAAGTCCAGTCCTGAAAGATCAGAATCAGTACTTAAAGGCACATAACTCCCTCCGGTATATTTTAACGTTTTTCTCGATACATTACCGGAAATAGTTTTATATGAACTCATTTACCTTTTATTTGATCGTCTAAGGGTACGATCCCGATGACAAATGTGGCGCGTGTACGCTAGTAAGCTTCTTTTTTACCGCTCGGTCCGAGGAGTATCTCACTCCCGCCAGAAAGCTTCTCGGGCGTTCTTGGGCTACTTTTAACGGTGACGTCACGCGATGTTTACACGCCTAGTCTGTGACGTAGTGATTCTTCGTGCACTTCAAGTCACGTGACTTGCCGCTTTTGAGCGAAAGCCAAGTGAGATAGTAGCTGCCTTTCTCGAGATACGTAGCTTCAATCCCAGTTAACCTTGTTCTGAGCTTATCAGGAGAAATGGCGAGTGATTAACGCATTTATCTATTCCACCAAGTAGATTTGCTACCGAATCGGTAAAGGAAAGGACAAAACGAGAATTGGATCAACAATTAGGTTTATCCTATGTTTACCGCAAGAAACTAGGATTAAAGAAGGGGTGGGGCAGGGGTGTCGGGATCCTGACATGGTGATGGACAAAACCAAAGGCGGAGAAGAAACTAAATTGGGGATTGAGTTTCAGACGTAAATTCTCGTAGCAGACATAAGGCCTAAGGAAAAAAACGTTTAGCTGCAGTACCAATTAAATTGTAATTAGGGTCGGTCGGGAGAAGCTTTATTTTTTTTTTTTTGATGGTAAGCTGTTTCTGTACAGTCACATGTTTTTCATTCCGGCATAATGCTAAAACATTAAGTCACAAATTAGGCTACAAGGAAAAATATAACAGTTGGGAGGAATAATGAGATCGGTCGCAGGGGCGTAAACTTACTGTCCGAAGAAAGGAGGGGGGGGGGGGAGGGATATCTTCTTCCCCCCCCCCAAAAAAAAGCGATACATAATGACCGGTCCCTAAGCATGCCTCCTTGAAATCGCCAATAAATTAACATACGTAACATAGTCGGCAAGGATAGGACGTAAATTTCGACATCAACACATAATAAAGACCCCCAGAATCTTTTATTTGGTCAACTTTGTTCAAATAAAACTAACTTGTGGGTATTTTACCGCAGCAACAGACAGGAGACATTGATGATCATAACGTGCAGTCATCTGCGCCAGTGTTTGTTTACCTCTAGTCGCTCCATCTTTGCCTTTTAGCATTTGTACGATGTGTCGCATGGCGCGGCTCCGAAATAAGTATGATCTGGCGTCGGATGTGACGTCATGCTTGTTTCATAGAGGAATGCGCGCCGCGGTCGTGTGAACTATATTTTAGCGCAGTTGACGTATGAGTAAAGCGGCCAGGACGGAGGGATTTATGTGCCTTTAATTAGAGCCCATTTACAATATTTTAATCACTGTCATTGTTGTTTTATAAATGTGTTAATTATTATTTTGTTGTGTAGGGCCTCTTATATCGGCGGTTAAAGAGGTTAGCCACTTATGAAACTGCTAATAGAAATTTGGAAAAGGCCAGGACCAAAAACAAAGATGTTCATGCTGTAAGTGGGTTTCCTTTCTTTTTATTTTGTTTGAAGCTGACCAGGCAAGAGATGGGTCTTAACCTTGGTGTCTTTGGTCTGCAGCTACTCTTATTTGGTTGTGGTATATTTTATGTTCTATGAAAGCATTAGAATCCATTGCTACGTGGCTATATTAGTGAGAACAACTCTTTTACCGTGATGTTTTGAAGAGCTGATTGCTTTTTCGTCAACAAAAAACAAGAAAAATTCAGCGAACAACACCGTACATAGAAAAGGTACATATAAAGGTACATATAAAGTAAATAAGGTACATATAAAGTAATATAAGGTACATATAAAGTAAATACAATAGCCATTCATCATTTGAAAATCAACTGTAGTCCATATTAGCAGCCAAAGTGGTACCGACTACCGCCATCCAATTTTGGAAACTGCACAAATTTCCAAACTCACTATAATACACTATCAACGAACCAATGGAGACGACGGTTTCATAATTAATTTGATGCCAGCCACCAAGCCTACCTTGGCTCGGAATTACGGCCAACAATAGGTTAGAAGGAAGAGAGTCACTAGTTAAAGACCAGTTGGAAGTATCTGTCCAATGATTGGTCAGCAAACTTCATGAAACTGGGACTCTATTCACTGGAACTTCAAAGGCTGAGGGCTGATCATCTTCTAGCATTTAAGATCATCCATGGGCTCTTATTGATTGATCTGCCCTCTTCGACTTAAGTCCTGTAACCTGGACGAGGAGCCACAATTATAAATTAATCATCCCGCATGCACGACTGAATTGTAGACACAATCTCTTGGCCATTAGAGTTGCCAGTGTCAGCTGACAGTGTCAGCAGCCTCTGTAAATTAATAATTTATTTTTAAAAAGGTCTGAGCACTATGAACGTTCATTCACTGATTCTCCTTTGTTGCTCCTACTTCTGAGGTTGTCTAAGGATACATTTTATTGAAAATTCTGTGACGGGTTTTACTCTGAAGATTAATCTTGGGATTACGAAAACAAAGTTCAGGAGAGAAATTACGCACAATTTCAGAAAGAAAGAATACTATTACCAGTATTCCTTGTGAATTTTCGACAGACTGGGAACGTCTGTCTTCACATCAGGAATTTTCAAGTATGCTTACAGATCAGTGAAACTGTAAGCCTAACGGATACACGAGGCCACGCCATATTGGAACGCCGTGTTCAAAAGATGAAAATGTAGAAAGAGGTTTTCAAGTTTGTAGTAGTGCCTGATGGAGACAGACATTCCCAGTCTGTCGATAATTCGCAAGGTATACTGGTAATAGTATTCTTTCTTTCTGAAATTGTGCGTAATTTCTCTCCTGATAGTTTTATTGTATATAACTTTTACTCCTTTCTATCTTGTTTCTCATTTTACATTGTTTTTATTACGAGTTGTCAAGCGAGTTAGACGGGCGGGCGGGAGATGGAGTCCGGAATTGGTGCAGTCTTCTTTTTGCTATCTCTGGTAACCCGAATCATAAATGCTGTTATTTGTTGGCTGGATATTAGTGACTTCTTGGGGTCCTTTCCTGACTTGTGTGCTATTGCACCAAATAATGCCTGTAAAATCGAGCGCACTTGGCACAAATCCGACTTACAAGCTTCACGTTCGGCTTCGTTGTAATCTATTCGCAGTAACATGTATGTAGTCGAAAGTGTATTCCCGTTACCCGTGAAATAAATTCTGTGCCCGTTAAGTTACTTTCCTAGGCCGTTGACCTGAATATTTATGTGTTAGTGTTCACTCCCATTTCTGACCAGATACATCACGGGGAAGCACAGGCTAAGGCATAGACCAGACTTGCTCGATCGTCTCAAAAGTGTCAAGCTTCAAGTAGACATCTTTCTTTCCTCATTTTACGTGAAAAGCGTGTTTCCGAGCCTTTTCCACTGACTCTTGTTAAGACTCTCGCGAAGTCATCGGTCAAGGCCAAAGTTCCGGATGCTGAATTTCAGAAGGACAGATGCCTCCCGCTGTTCTCTCATTCTATTTATGTTGAATTATAGGGGAAAGTATTCCAACAAGTAAAAGGAACACCCATGGGGACTCATGCTCCCCGCTCCTGCATAAATTTGTCCTACAACACATGGACAAGTTCCTTCACAAACTCAAGCCTTAGCACACGCTCTGGAAATACTTCTTAGAAGATTTTTTCAATCTAAGAATATCTGGAGATAGAAACCATCCTCAAAACCCTTAACTGGCATCCAGATCTGGCAATCTGGCAATCTCACACGAGAATGAAGAGAACAAGTCTTTGGCTCTTTGCTCTTCTTGGATGTCAAGATCACAAAGCTGGCGATGGGAGAAGCCAATTCCAACCACACCACAAGCTTATGGCCATCAACAGAGACATCTCCTCCCATTCAGGATATCCGATTCCACAACGCCGAACTATTGCTCAGAAGAAGATGCACAGGATATTACGCTGCTCCTCCACCAGAGGAATCGCAATGAAGATTACGCAGTCCCCCCCCCCCTCCTTCCCTCTGGCAATAGACATTCCCTCTGGCAATAGACATAAAAGCATGTCGTCATTGCAGGACTTGTGATTTTTGTTTAAATCCTTGTAATATGTGTATTCTCTTGACACTGAAATCTGTAAAATAAAACGCACTTGGCACAAATCTGATTAACGGCAAGCTTCGTCTGTATCTATTCGCAGTAACATGTGTACGTAGGCAAAAGTTTATTCTCGTTACCCCTGAAATTAATTCTGTGCCCATTAAGTTACTTAACCAGGCTGTTGACCTAGATTTTAATCGCGTCCACTCCCGTTTCTGACTAGGTCGTGATCACTCAATCCCACCCTGTCGACAAAGAGGTTCTGCATGATGTTTTGGCCCCAATAGACACTAATTAACCTACTACAGACGTTGTCAGTTACTTTAATGTGTGTCTTGCTTCTTTATTAACCACTATGCAATAGAAATTCAATGTTTAAATCACCATTTGTGATGAAGTGAAGACTCAACTTCGTGAAGAACGCGAGGTCGTAGCGGCAAAACGAAAAATTGCATACGAATCACCTTCCAAATTGCCCTTGGGTGTCGACTCCAATCCTATTGTTCTCAACCCGATGTCCAAGAACATTGCTCCTGCTTCTAATTCACGCTTCACAGACATACCAAGTCTACCTTCGGTCATTGCCGTACAATTCTACAATTATTCCTCAAGGTTGCTTGCTAACAGCTATCGACAGTACTCAAGCTGTCGACAAGAACAAAATGGCACTAACTGTCGATATGGAGCTATTAGTATACCACCTACTGTCGACAAGCCAAAGACTGTCGACAAGGCCGACTAAGACAAAAAAGCAACTTTGTCCAAGTCATACAAGACACCGTCTAAACGTCTAATGGAATGGACAACAATAAAAATGGAAAAGTGCATAATTCGCAGTAAAATAGCAAAGCTCATTCCAGTTATCCTTGGCCCAAGAAATGCGAGTTTCTTCAATCTGGAACAAAGGATTCTAGCTTCAGCATACCCTAGAAAGGGGGCTTGTAAGACATACGTCTGTCCACTGGCATTTCTAACTATGGTATGGCCCGAGAAAACGGAGATACTGATCCGTCTATACCACGAGCCACGGCTGTTTGCCGTGATACCATAATAAGTTAGCCACTGA